>APFE030144989.1:197766-224921 GCA_000404065.3 Pinus taeda | reverse complement strand
ATTTAGTTAATTTTTCTAGTTAATTAATTATTTTATATAAACATTGGGACACAATATTTTTTTTTGCCATTGGTCTGGTTTATAACCTCTCAAATGATTGGAAAAGGATTTTGACAAAACGATCCTATAAAAACTTTTATCAACTATTAGACTATCTATAATATTAAATATCATCAACCAAAGACATTAATTTAATAAAAAGAAATTATCTATTATCCATTCCATTAATAGTCTTATCTCATAAATACTTTTTTCATTGGTGATAAGAGAGATTATGTTAGGTAATTTGCAATAATAAATCTTAAGAGCAACAAGTTATTGATTAATGATGATGATGATGATGATGGTTAACGTCCACCGAGACCAAACATTGGTCTATCGGACCTAAAGAAACAAATTATTTATTTTCATTTAAGATTTTATTCCTATGCTCAAAAAGCTTCGAGAGAAGCCTCCCAAGCTCACTATAATTTTGACATTGTAAAAGACTAGGACCTAAAGAAACAAATTATTTATTTTGATTTAAGATTTTATTCCTATGCTCAAAAAGCTTGGAGAGAAGCCTCCCAAGCTCACTATAATTTTGACATTGTAAAAGACTAGGAAGGTCAGTATTGTCACAAAGATTGTGAAACTGAGATCTAATGTGGTTGTACTCGGGGTGCTCTAAGAGGAAGTGGTTTTCATCCTCGATGTTCCTATTCTCACATATATGGCAGATCCTTTCCATCCATAGCGTTTTAGGAACTGCCCAACGACCTGTTTCACTATGGAGCTCATGAGAATTCGTTCTAATCTTTGCTATATTAATTTTATTCTTTGAGCTAGTTAAAATAGAGAGATACTTTTGATATTCTAGGGTGGGGTTGATTACCTTCTTATAATAATTAATTTTCTTTTAGCCGCTAAATCTTTCTCACACCACATTTTTTCTTTGAACTTAGAAGTAATAATATCTACAATACAAACATAATTTCAACTATGATAAATATGAAAAGTTTCATAATTACATAATAATACAGATAGAAATAATTATAAATTTATAAAAATAAACAAGTCTCAAAAATCAAAATATCAAAATAGAAATCCATCATTTAATAAGTTTTAAATACAAAACAAATAGGAGTACTACTACAAGAAAATACTCCTCTTCATTTATAAATAACCAGCATATATCTATCTCTCTCGAGCATCAAGAGAGATCAAATCTCTCTCTCTCTCTCTCTCTCTCTACAAACCTCTTTAAGTGAAGAGATTTGATCCTCTCAACACTTGATCCACAGTAAAATGGATCTAGGTTGCTTTAGTTATTAACCTTTGAATAGGATACATTGCAGAAAATATCATGGACAAAAGCCATGGGTTAGGAGTACCATGTGAAAAAACCATGGGCAAGAAAAAACTATGCACTCCAGAATTTTATGTTTTTTTTTTTTTTTTATTTGATTTGATTTGATTTTATTTTGACTGACTTAAAATGCCAAATATTATAACATATTCCCCAAGTGGAAAGGGTCTTTTGGCACAAAAATCTAACAACCAAAAATATATTAAGAGGGGCCTAGAATAAAATACCTAGATTACGACATTTCTTTTCAAGACTTCAAGGTCTCTCTAGCTTGTTTTAATTTATGAAAGAAAATTGATGAGAAAAAACAAAAAAATTAAATAAATATTAAATACATAACCATGGAATCTAACAAAACCATGTGCAAAAACTAGCAAATTAAATGAATATAAAGTACAAAACCATGGAATATAACAAAACTATTGGCCATAACATTTGTTCAAAAGTTATTTTAACATAAACAAATCTAGGGACTAAAAAAGAATGGTTTGGTCAGTTCTAGCCATGGGTGATAACATTTGTTTTTAAGTTATTTTAACATAATCATATTTAACAACTAAAAATGAATGGTTTGGTATGTTATAACCACAAGTGATATTTATATATAATATTTAGCTAAGTAGAAATTTTAAAAAATCACAATTTAATAATGTATTTCACTTATTTTTATTGATCAACCACACTTGTTAATTGGAAACATTGACTCAGATAAAAAAAATTAATGGATCCAACAGAATAAAATGAAAATTAATAAAAAATAACTAATATCAAGAAAGAATATCTAAATTTAACTATTAAAATTTAACATAAAAATAAATTTACAATACAAAACCATATATATGATGCATTAAAATAATTAATATAAAACATGACTACATATAATAATCATTTAATCAATGCAAATACAAATATGAGATAGCCATTATACACTTTAACAATAATTATGGTAAATAATATATACTAGCCTAGATCCATCTTAATTTGATATACCAACACCATAAAGGGATCAAATCTCTATTATAAATTAGTAATGCGTATAGATATTTTATATACATTTTTATAAATTAGTAGTTAAATAATTTAGTTAATTTTTTTCTCACAAACTAGCAATTTAATACTAGTTCAACTATACTTTTAAAATATATTATTTTAATTATTATAAAGATTAGTTTTCTATTATAATGGATTAAAGATAAATTTTTGAAAGTTTTCTCTTTAGATTTTGTCTTCAAACACATGTTGTAGTATTTATGTTTTTGCAAGTGGCAATAGTTCGAGACAACCCTCTATTTTTGGCTCGATATCCAATGGAGATCAACTCAATCTCCACCATCTTGTTACCAACCCATGAAAATAATAACCCAATAACTGTGTGGAAAATGATAAAATAGATCCCAAATTTGAGGTCCACTCATGTCACATCCAAGAATATATACAATGTATCTGGGATCATGTACTCATCCGGAAAATGCAAAGGCTAAATCAAAATTGAATTCAGTGCCAAGTGTTTCTTCACTATTGTATTTGTCAGCCTAGAGGATCAAACACGGTATTCAAGAATGGTTTATGTGAGAAATGGAAGCTTTGTTGATCACTATAAGTTTTAAAGAATGGCCAATGTGAGTAGCTAAACCCTATGAGCAACTACCTATGAACCATAGTATTTGAGAATGTTAATGATGAATGCTTGGTTTTATGTTTTATATTTTTCTTGTTTTTTCTCTCTCCTCATTTCTTGAATGTGAAACAAATGCTTGGTTGTATGTCTCATATTTGTCTTGTTTTTCTCTCTCCTCGTTTCTTGAATGTGAAATCTCCAAACTCTGTTTCTTATCTCGTTTTCGTTTCTTGTTTTGTTTCCCCTTTCTAGTTTCTAGTAACATAGATTTCAAGCCCTTCCTTCTAGATTTGGTTGAATTTCTGCATTGCTCTCAACTCGAAAAGTAGGTGATAGAAGGGATGGGTAGAAAGCTTGGTACCCTAGATAGAGTTAAAGAGGAAAAAACATTGAGTCAGACACTGCAAGATTCCTCTCATGGGGTAAAAGGATCACAACAAGGCTACGGTAAGCCCCCGAGAGAGAATGAAGATGCTACTGCAAGTAGTGGTAACAATCAGAGTATGGTGTAGCACCGTATATTAAGGTCCACCAATGACATCATATTAGCAAAACTCTAAGAATGAAAATATATTAAAATAAAAATAAAAGGGAAACCCTCACTAACTCATCAAGCCCTTGCTCGATAATCGGGCAACATTTGGGTATGAAAAATCAAGGATCTCTTCTTCAAAGTGCCTATTTGCTTTTATAGATCTCTTCATATTTATGGATGGCTTCGACCCTCCTCGAATGGCCAATGGATGAGTATTGGGCAGTTGCATTCGTTAAACTTCTTGGAAACTGTTTGAATTTTTTTTAATTTAAAACTTTTATATAGAATTTTGCATTCGCATTTTGTAATTTGGTGCATATGTTTTCCACTCATGCCACATTTGTTTAAATAAACTACATATTTATTTTATTTTGATTACGTTTCTCAACTATGGCCATGGATTTATCCTGGACAAGTAATGAAAATAAGATATGGTCCAGGGAATTGAACATATGTTTTTTCATCACTTGTATCGATACACTTTGACAGCACGAGCACGGAAACCCGAACCCATCGCTTCATCGCACTATGAGTGATAAAGACTCTCCTAGCAGTTGAGCACAACACATAGCCCATATCATTCAAAGATATAATGGTGTTATTCTTTCACCTTGAGATGGATATATATTTGTTTTATTGTAGTAGGGAAACAAACACTACATTACGATACATCAACTATACTCGAAGGAAAAACTATTTTTCCTGTAAAACCACGTTGAGGGTAATAAGTATCTTCCCATGTGTCATCATAGCAACAGATTCCATTTTGCTAATTCATTGTGTTTCTCATTCTAGTGGCTGCCATTACTGTGCAAATTTCTCCTGTCTCTTTCTTCCTCCATGAAAGTTGATAAGAAAATGCTAAGACAATGCTAAATGTAAAATTTTAGCAGACATTCTGAAAACCTTTTCGATCCATTTTCTAACATGGTCCACAAATTTCTTTGATAGTACTACGATGTATCTCTTTCAAAACTTGATTTCCTTTCATAGCTAGACAACTAATTTGATAAATGATCTCTTTAAATTTGTCTTGGACTCGAATGTTATTGGATGTTCTTGAAGATGGGCCAAGTGTTCACCCAAAACATCCAAACATATAAATAACAACACATAGTGTAACAGAAATATTCATCCTCATCCAATTATTAAATGCGGAAATATTCCTCTAAAAGATTGGATTTCCCATACGCTGGGGCTATTACTTATATAACCCCTAGTTTTAGTTTCTCTTGCATGTTTGGCAATTCAGCTGGAATATGTCAAAATATAGAGTTCCTTGATGTCTTCACTCCAACTTCTTGGATGCCATATCAAAGAAAGGCTCAAAGGATATTCCAAATATTATCTTTAGAGGTGGCCATTTTGACCCAAAAGGCCGAGTATCCATGCCATCAGTCACACTCTTCTATGCATGTGTACGTTACCAAGCAATTTATCATCAATAAACATTGTTGCAAGACAATAATTGTTCAAATAAATTTTTGAGACATTCTAGATATCTAAAGATATTTCCTTATAAAGCTTAAGTTCAGTAAAGCATCCAACATATGGATCATGAAACAGTGGATCCTCACACTAATATACTCACCATGGGACTGAGACAAAGATATACAAATTGTAAACTCCCTCATGTAGATGAGAAAGTGGTGTTGGAAACTATCAACGTTAGAATTGACATTCTTACCATATTCAAATGGTGTCCTTCCTCAATGTAAACAATTCTTCAATAATATGGCCACTCTCCCACATGTGTCACTTCTCCTAATCCTAATGCTTAAATGGCACACTGCACGTGCGCATTTCATTCGATAATGCGTATGTCTTGGGACTTTATAACCAATGTAGTGGGCCTTCATCCCTATTCTATTACAAAGCACGCTTCTTAGGGTAGGGGAAATCACAACTCCCTACCCTCCCTCATTTCAATGCAACATGAAAATATTTTCTTGCTTTCTTTCCATTTGATGGTAGTTATTCAATCAGAAATCTCAATTTCAAGCCCTTCCTTCTAGCTTTGGTTGAATATTTTCATTTCTATCAACTCCAAAATTAGGTGATAGAAAGGATGGGTAGAAGGCTTGGTACCCAAGCTAGAGTTAAAGAGGAAGAAACATTGAGTCAGACACTGGAAGATTCCTCTTGTGGGGTAAAAGGATCACAATAAGGCCACAGTAAGCCCCTGAGAGAGAAAGAAGATGCTAAGCATGCAGTGGTAACAATCAGAGTACGATGCAACACTGTATATTAAGGTATCATTATCATCCCCTCAAGACATATATTGTTGAGAAGAGAGAAAATATTTTAAAAGAATAATCTGGAAAATTTGAGGCTATGATTAGCAATGTGGAAATCTTGAACAATTTTGTTTAGAGACCTCGTGAGAAAGTTACAGATGTTGATACACTCTTTGATCTCACATCCACACTCCTCGCTATTGTTAACAGATCACAAAACAATGATGGTGATACTCTAGTTGATTTTATTAGTAGTGATATTCTAAGAAACTATAGTGACCAGGCATATGGAAAAAGGTCTTTGGAGGGAAATGACAATCAAACCCAAATATCATGGAGAAATATTGGGCTTTTAGCTACTTCTATTTTCCATCATGTGGCAAGAATTTGCATTATGCTTGGACCAATGGATAATGAACCCAAGCAAAGGAAAGCTATAGTACAAAGAAAACAGACTAAGCCGACAGAAAGCACTCAACCTGAAGCAATGAAAGAGTCCCTAGAAGATGAAAAATCAGAAACAGACAAGAATATGGCAAGCATATTTAACATTTTGCGAAAACGGAAGCAAGCTAGATTAGAGAATTTGGTTCTAAATATAATATCATTTTCCCATATAGTAGAAAACATTTTTGTGTTATGATTTCTAGTAAAGGATGGTAGAGTTGAAATAAATGTCGATGAAAATGGAAAACATTTTGTTGTCCCCGAAAATGCTCCCAGAGCTACAGAAATGGCATCTATAGAAGCTTCTTATAGCCAATTTGTTTTTCAGTTTGATTTCAAAGAGTCGAAGTTGATCATGGAAGTTGTTGAAAGTGGTGAGGAGTTTATGCCTCACAGAACCAATCCACTTATGATTCCTTGTTTTGAGAAGGCTGCAAAGACTCATATCATAGAGATTTCAAGAAACATGGGAAGATTTGTACCTGAAACTCTTGAGGTGCAGGAGGATGAATGTGGAAGTGATGATGGTGGTGGAGGTCTTCAAAGACCAGCACCTATGACTTTTGCTGCTTTTTTGGGTTCTTTTTGTTGGAAACTATCTCTGTTTTTATCCAATTCATACAGGAAGCTAATCTTTAATTTAAGCAATTTGGTATATAAACAATGCTATCTTGTTCTCATAATTAGGTATAATTAAGTTTACTGGCAGTGCAAACCATTGGTCATGTAGTACACCCATTTAGGCATGGTTCCAAGGCCTGGGCAGAAGACTGGCATCACATAAAAGGAAATTGTTAATGTAAGATGTCAATTTGGATCTGTTAAACCATGATTAGTCTCCTTGTTATAGTATGTTGTAATGTTATGTTTGAAAAGTATTTTGGGATACCACACAAGAACAAAGTTTCCGATTGTGTAGTTGGTTTAATTTGAGAATACATAGAGATGAGAGTAGGGTAAGGCCAGGAGAAAATAAATGTAAATAAAATGGTTCAAAAAACTAGCTAGTAGCCCTTACCATACCCAAACCCTTTTACTAGCACTACAGGGATAGAGAGATCCACCCAGAGGCATGCCGAGAATAAGTAGGGATATGCATGCTCTGGATTGACTAATTTTTTGAGCCTGGCTCAATCAAGCACAACTGGTAGATGGCAAGAGATTGGGAATATATATCTATTAAGTATGTGTATATGAAATTCATTCTCCCCTTTTGATTTTCAAGGTGGGAGGAATGCAATGGAGAAAGGGAGATCATATTTGTCCTCTATATCCCACCTATCAGGACACTAGGATAAGTCCCAATAATACGAGTTGGGTTCACTCAGAAGTATATGATTGTAAAAGGACATCATGAACTTTATTAAGCTAAGTCATCCTTTAGTTGAGTTTCATCCTTTAGTTGAAGCTTCAAGAAAGATACTCGGCCTCTTTTCAACCCTTCAATCTTCCTGGAATAGCGACAAAACAACCCTATTTAACCCATGTTGAATGCCTCTTCTTGTTGTGATATTAAACATCAAACTCTGGCCCTTCTCCCTACAAGAGCAGCCAAGAACAACACTCAAAACAACCTCTCTTTCACATGTTGTACCTACAACAAAGCATAAGACTTCCACATCGCTTCTAGGGCTTCTTTCTTGTTGTCTTATGGATCCTTCTTGTAGTGGGTAGGGCCTCCCTTTAACTGAGTCCAGGGCCTCTCTGAGTGCTACTTTAGACCTTCCTTGACTGTGAATATATGTTTCTTTTTGATGGCTAATAAGGGCCTCCCTCTTGCTATGGATTAAGGCCTCCTTTGCTGCAGATAAGAGCCTTCATTTTGTTGTGTATCTAGCCTCCCTTGAATGCGTCTTAATGCCTCCCTTGACTACATCTTAGGCCTCTCTCTAGATTGCATCTTAGGACTCTCTCTTGTTGTGGCTAAGCCTCCTTTTGACTATGGTTAGGGCTGCCTTTTACTTCAGCTAGGTCTTCCATTTTTACTGTGGCTAGAGCTACTTCAATACTGCATCTAGGTCTCCCTTCATGACTGCAGGTAGAGCTCCTTTGTGACCACAACTAGGGCCCGCACTATTATAGCCTGCTAGCCTTGCGCTACCTAGGGACTCCTATATTATAGCACTCTCTGCTACTTCATCCACATCTGTCTCTACCCACATCCTCTAATCCTACTACTCTCTCTTCGGGGCTCCCGTAGTAAGGTATAATCCAAGAGGTTGGGTACCTCAAGTATATACCCCTCATCGCTTGTAGTCCTCCTGACTACTGCTCGATGTCTCCCCACCTCTTCTCTAGATGTACATAAGCACTCCTTGTAGTCCCTAGCATGCCCTAGGACACTACAACATGAGCACTAGTGCATTAACTATGCTAAAAGGTCACTTTCTTCTTAATTTGACCATGAATATCTCTTCTACAAAGCAATATTTCTTAGCTTTGTTTACGTTAGTGGTTTGATAAGAACATTTCTACAGTCTCTTCACTGAATTTCTTAAAGTTTTTACATTTATGCTTTTTGACAAAAAATGGCTAACATTTTACCCTAGCTAAGTAAGGATTCTTTAAATAACCTTCTAGCTTGGTTCCTTTTTGTTCCATCTAAGCTTGGAAAAGTGTCATGAATTTAGATTGAACAATGTAAGAATCTAGTCTTCTGTAGAAACAATCGAGCCTACTCTTTCATTTTGCAAATTACCTGCCAGTTCTGGACATATTCTTTGAAATTTCTATGCTGAAGGTGTTGGATTTAGGTAAGTGATACAGAATGCACATCTACAATTCTATTGTTCACCTATTAGACCAATGAAAATTATAGGCAAAATTGGAAGGGTTGGACATGAATGTCCCAACCATACTCTTATTGGCCTCCAATACATATATTCATAACACATACCTACAATACTATTGTTCACTTATTCTGCTAGTGCATATTGTAGGAAAATTGTTAATGTTGGATTTCGTTGTCTCAAGTTCACACACCAGCGCTAAAGATGCAATGTATTGTGTGCATCCTTAGATATGTTTGACATTACAAGCTAACTGTTTAAATAAATGCATGTATAAAACTTCTATATTAGCAAAATAAATATCAATATCTTTTTCTAGCATTTTGGGCTGAATTCACAATAGTATGCTAAAAGGTGTCATTTCAATGTCTGGAAATTAGGATATAATATATATATATATATATATATTATATATATATTATTATATATATATAGATATTATTACATATAATATACAATATATATATAAATATTAATATATATATTAGAATATATTACTCTACATCTTTGGGTTATCTCCTTTTGAAATATGAGTTTTTTTAGGCTACAGGCTAATTGTTTGAACTTTGAATAAATTCCTGAATGGACTTCGTAAATACTCAAATGAATGGGCTTCGTAAGGCAGTGGTAAAATAAATTGTGTTATTTCAAAAATTTGACTTCCATATTTTCACATAATACAATATCCTCAATAAATACTTATATGTATAGATACTTATGTTTAGGATTATATATGTGTTGGAGCAATTCCTTTATGTTTTACTATAATCCTAATGCTGACAAGCTTTAGCTCACTTTTTTCATCAATTATGCGTAGAATATGCAAAATATTTCATTGTCAAAATGTGGCAAAAATTACATTTCTCCTGATTTAATTTTTTATTGTTCATGACAAGATAATCATGTTGCAGGAATGAGATATCCTACAGTCTATTTCAATTTGTGGATATTCTTTTTCCTCCCATTTTTTATGAGGATGTAGATTTGATTTTCATGTTGATGGTTTTTGGATGTATCTTATCTAACCCCAAATAATGGTAATGGAGTGGATCTTGAGAAGTAGTCATGGAAACAGATTATCAGAGGTTAATGTTACAATACCACTTCCATCTGGTATCAAAAAACGTTTAATGGTAAGTGACATAAAGAAGAGTTATTTAACGACAGGGATGAAAAGGCAATCTCATGTCTTAGTTCTAAGTCATTTATTTTTGTTTCTTAGCTCTAAGTCATATGTTTTTTGAGCTTTACGAGATCAATTATTTCACTAATCCAATATGGATTGTATTTCTTACTCGATCTTAGTTACTTGACATGGTTGATATAACATTCAATTCTAGGCCACTTCTATTTTAAGTCAGATTTTTTATTGATTAAAAGGATGTTCATATTTTGATTAGTTTACTTGGAGCTTGATTCTAAAAAAAATTCTAAATTCCGTGTGGACATTATTTTTTCAGGGTGAGCTCTTTGCACCAGTAAGGTCAAATGAGTCCTAGAACATAAGTATACAACAATAATATCTTTTGCCTTTGTTGTGTATCTATTATTCTTTATATCATTGACGGATGGTTATTGATTATGTAAAACAAAGGATGGGAAGGTCCTACCAATTCTCTTGACAAAACAAAATAAAATGGAGTGGTAGAATTGTGTTTTAAAGGGTGAGCCAAAAATTAGTACTTAAAAGTTAGAAGTTGAGAATGGAAAACTATCTGATCTGGATCTAGAGACACAACACACCATGGAAAAAAATGATGGTATTGATGAGTCTTCCTAGAAAATAAGCTCTAATTGTTAGACCACTACCCAAATTTCAGTTATCTGCAATGGAAATAGTGACTCTAGCTTTATTTGTATGAATAATGACTTTGGCCAATGTTCTATTTTCTTTCCTATGAATGATTTTGATTTTCAAACTCCAACTAGTTTTTTGTTAAATTAAGTAAAGCTTTCAAATCTCTTTTCTAAATCTATTTTCTTGAGCAAATTTTTCTTTTCACTTTAGGTATTGTGGATTGCTACTGTGTGACATATGATGTGATATAATTGCTTGGATATATCGACAGAAGTGTTGTACAACATAGTGTTTTTTAAATCTAAAGAAACAATATTTCCAAATAGAAAGTTTATTAATTAAGAACATATCTTAGACTTCTTTGCTAAGTTATGATTATATTTCGGTAGGGGATTTTGTATACACTGATATTGTGTTGTCTCTTTGGTTTTTGTCAGGTAACAATGGTTAATAAGGAATGTGTTCCTGAGCAACAGGCACACACACTATTCTACTATCAACAGGGAACTCCTTGGTTTTCAGGCATGGCAACAAAAATGTAGATGTCAGTGGGATATCCAAAGTCCGTGTTGGATGAATTTATTACTAGTGATGATTTTCATTCCTTGTCAGATAAAGAATGTCATGAGTCAAATTCAAATAAACATAACCAACTCAAGAATGAAGGTGAAGCTATTGCTTTCTGTTCAAGTCAATTTATTTTATTCGTTGATTGTTGTCATGTTTTGAGTGTGGACTTGTGAAATTCCAAATTGCATGTTGGTTTATGTAAAGGGAATATATATATATATATATTATATATATAATATATATATATAATATTTATATAAAATATATATATATATAGTATATATAATGAATATATTATAATAATATATATTATACTAAATTTTTTTTAATCATATGTCGTTCATGGTTTCCAGAGATCTGTGTTACATTTGCACAGAATTTTAGATATCATTCAGATATCTAAACACCAAACAACAACAACATTGAGATTTTTCTTTCACTCAACCCATCACATATTGCATCTGTCTTCATCAATGTTATTCTTCCATATGTTATCAACTTATGACATTTCCTTTATGATATTTGGTGCATTTTCTAGTTATAGGTCATTTATAGATTATAAATTCTTCATACTTTCACTTCTAATTGAGTATTCAGCTGAACATATTGATTCTCTTATAAATAATTATTTTTCCCTCCACCCACTTTTCATAACTTCCATAACCATTAGGTAGGGACCTGCAGCTTCGATGTTGCTTTGCTTATTTAGTAAAATATTGTCAAGGCTTTAATTTATTGAAAGTTGTAGAATTTACAATTTATGAAGTTTCAAGGTCTAATTTTAAAAGTCTAATTCTTTAAGGGTGCTAGCTCAATGGAAGAGCACCTCCTTTACAAGCAGGAGGTTGGTGGTTTGATTCCATCGTGCCCTGACATGATCCATATGGAATGAGCTTTTGACCATCACCAATGAGCTTTGGTGACATTTTTCAACCATCACCAAAATATGAAATGGTGACGGTCAACAAACGCCACTATATATATGCATCAATAGTGACGAACCTCAAAGGTCTGTAGCCATAAATCATTGTTGTTGATATGAAATGGTGACGGTCGATGTCCATCATTATAGTCATTATTCGTGATGGACCTTGAATGTCACCACAACACATATACTTATGGCAATGCGGCTTTTGGTGAGTGTCAACAAACGTCACCATATATATGCACCAATAGTGACGGCCATGAAAGATCCATCACAATAAATCATTGCTTTTCATATGAAGTAGGGTAACAGTCACTCTCCATCATTATAATCAATATTCGTGATAGACCTTTAATGTCACCATAACATCTATACTTTTGGTGACGTTCAGTTTTTTGTGATGGAGGCTATGGTTCGTCATTATTGTTCATATGAAATGGTGACGGTTGATATCTGTCATTATAAATCATTATTGGTGATGGAATTTGAATGTCACTACAACACCTATACTTTTGGTGACACCACCTTTGGTGACGTTCAATTTTTGGTAACGGAGGTTACGGTCCATCACCATTGCTCATATGAAATGGTGACAGTCACTATCCATCATTATAAATCATTATTGGTGACAGAATTTGAATGTCACTACAACACCTATGCTTTTGGCGACACCACCTTTGGTGACGTTTAATTTTTGGTGACGAAGGCTCTTTTGACTGTCACCAATGAGCTTATGGTGACATTTTTCACCCCTCACCAATGTCCTTTTTTCTTGTAGTGTTTCAAGTGATGGAACTAAACATGACTAACTTAAATGACTAATTTAATTTAGGGATATAATATATGACTATATAATAACTGACCAAACTAAAAGCGACTAACTAAAATGACTAATTTAGTCCACGACTAAAATATATGACAAGACAATATGTGGGAAAATTAATAATGATTAATGTAAACAACTACCATAGTCCAAAAATAAAAATATGACCAAATAATAAATACAACAAGTATATGAATTAGTCATTTATGTTAGTAATTTTTAATTGTGTCACTTTGGAAATGGAAAATTTCAATTTTGATATTGAAGTGTTTCATTTCACTATAGGGGCCTCTCAATCCATCCGTAGTGTTAAAATTTAGATACAAAGGGGTCTTTGAATCCATCTAGAGTGTTAAAATTCTAAATACCCTTTTATCTCTAAATTTAAACACGACAGATGGATTCAAATATTCTCAACGTCAATTTGAACCTCCTTCGTCATTGGCGAAAGGCTTTCCTTCACTAGTTCATCAAAGGAGGGAAAGGCCATTGGCACTTGAGATGAAGGACAAGCCAAGAAACAAACTAGATAAAGTCGTAATTTCTGAATCTTATGAAAACCATAAGAAATTCATAATACATTGCATGTCTTTCTCCGATCTCTATGATGAAAGGGAAACAACACAAATCTTGACAATAAGAAGAAGAATTTTGCGTACCCTCACAAATGACCTTAAGTCATGGGCTGGCCAAAACTATAGGACCTGAACAGTGCACAATTGGAGCACGAGTTAAGGCCTTTGAATCGCTAGATGTGTGCCCTATCAAATTATTAACTTTTTTTCTAAATACCTCATAGGCCCAAAATCTGACGCTTGCATGGTTACCTTTCGATCTAACCTCCAAATGTGAATGGATAACATCCTTGCGCTAGCCCAAATTTGTTGAAAACCCCCTCCTCCAATGCATAATCCACCAAATCCTCCTCCTTCACGTGGGTCTTATTGTAAGAAACCAACATCTCCTCTTAAAAACATATTTGATGAGTAGTCGTGTGTACTCTTCAAAGGGTTTATCATGGCGACGATCTCTGTACTTAAAAAATATACATCAAGTGAATAAAAATATCATGGTTTTCATTTAATCTTATTTTTCATTTTGAGAAGGATATCAGAGCATGACATTGTCGAGAGCTTGTCTGCTCTTCTTCAAAACTGTGACTCACTCTAGTCAGAAACTCCACACCCCTTTCGTCACCTACAATTTTTCCATGGGCCTATAGGGTTTCTCCATAATTATTGAATTCCTCTCCCATGGTAGAGATGTTGTGACATCCTCACATTTTGTCTTCGTAAAAAAAATAAGAAATTATAACTATTACTAGAATTAATAATTAAACCGATGTAGATCCATCTTAATTTTGGGTCTACAAAGCGCCAAGATGGAGGAATCAAATCTTTCATAAAGTGCAGATATGAAAAAATAAAAAAAATTGAGAAAACAAAATAGCTTGTAAATTCAACTACCTTTCTTTTTGAAAAATATTAAAACATTTATAATATTTGATAACTTTAAAAAAAATCAAAATTATTTATTCATGAAAAAATAAAAATAAAAAATTGAGAAAACAAAATAGCTTGCAAATTCAACTACCTTTCTTTTTGAAAAATATTAAAACATTTATAATATTTGATAACTTAAGAAAAAAATCAAAATATTGATTATATTTGAATAATATTATTTTTACATTATGGTAATTTGGGGCATTCTCATGTGGGATTTAATTTTCTCACTCAAATTTAAGAGGGTATGGATAATGAGGATTGGCAGGGGTATGATGAGGGAGGATTAGTGGGAAAAATGGGGGGATAACATTCGGTTAAAAACAAAATAGAGGGTATGGCCAAGGAGGATTGGTCGGAGTATGAGCAGGGAGGATTGGTTGTGGTATGGCGAAGGAGGATTGTAGACCAAATCAGATGGATAACATTGGGTTAGAAGCAAAATAGAGAGAAAAGTTATAAGAGGGGAGCCTTAACACTCTTTAGATAGTGCATTGGATAGTTCGAATTTGATAGTTTGAAATTGGAAAAGATGATGAAGCAATGAGATTTGGTTGCGGTAAATGAACAAGAGAGGTGATGTGAGAAACTCAAGAAGTTCTGAGTTGGTGCTTCTCAAAATGATATCAAGGCACGGGTTATGCGCTTCCTCAAGAAGAAAATGGAAATGGAGTTGAAAAGAAGGGAAGATATAATGTGTGGGGTGAAGAAGGAAGAAAGTGCTTACCATTGCAATTGCAATTCCTCTAGCAATACCTTTTAACACAATTAGTCATATATATATGTCGTTCCTTAAATGATATGTGTTCCAGGTTGTCGAAATTCATTTCATGTATAAATCTTGAAGTATAAAATATTTGCATCTCAATTTTATTTTAGCATTATTAACCATTGTTTTTAAAATATATATGTTTTGTGTACAAGATATATTTTCTATTGTGGCCTCGTTTACCGAGGCAAAGGAATTACGCAGATGGTAAAAAATGCTGGAATTTGGCCAAAAACATTTCAAGAAATCTTGCAGTAGCAGTGTTTGAATGAGGTTTTTGATGAGGTTTTTTATGGTGGAAATGGATTCAACACCATCAAAAACCTCTGAGGCACCCAAAATCTTCATGTTTGACAACTATAACCTAAATTTGATCAAAATCTTGTGAGAATTTTCATGATTTTCAAGCCAAAAAAGAAAGTTGGTTAGACTAAGGCTAAATGGCATAAAATTAATTTAACTATTAGAGATTTTAAAGCTTATTTCAATTATTTTTAATTTTTAAATAAATATAAAATAAATTAATTTGCAGAGATTTCTCAATTTTATCTCATTTATCTTTTTAACTCTTTTGGATAACCCTCTTTGAAATTATTGTAATTATTTTTTAAGATTTTTTAATAAATCTAAAGTTAAGATGCTTATTTGCATTGTAATTATTTATTACGATTTTTCAATAAATTTAAAATTAAGATGACTTTGTTAGTGGGTGTGGAATAGATGGTGATAAGAATTTTGGTGACAGGTGCTCTCTTACGACACTATGTTGACTAAAGTCTTGTCGTACTAAAGGATGGTGAAAAGGTCACAAGTTAGAAACTCTATGGGGAAAAGTCCAAAGATACTAAAGGTTAGTGTGGCCAGGGAAATTGTGATCTCTTAGTGATTTTGATTGCTTAAGTTTATCATCATCTCAAGTTACCTTATCCCAAAGAAAAAAAATGTATTGTTTAATAAAATTGCCATTTAATAGAAAAACAAAATAATGATAAATTTGTTGATATTAAACAATGGAATTATCACTTTTATTACCTAAGTGCATCCCAAAACCACTTAACCTCGTTTAATTTTTTTTTTCAAAAATAGAATAGCAAATTTTGAACAAATTACATGAATGAAAAATTGCTGGGGGAGAAAAGAATAAATAATAAAATGGGATGTTCAGTGAATGCTTAGCCCACTCCGTGGGGTTCATTGCAACTTTTTGTGGATTGTACATGCATCTAGTATCCACGTCCTGTCGTGTTGTGTGCTGAACTAGCTTGGGGCTCAACTTGATTGGTTAGTAATAACAAGAAACATTTTTTTTTACAAATGAGTTGGACTGAAAACCAGCGGTTGGATGTGTTGACAAGTTCGAAGGAAAATCTAGCAAAGGACCCTGGACGTTGCATTAAGTCATCAATTTGGTCTTCTTCAAGACATGAGACACCATCACTACCAAATGATGTTATTAAGCTCTGAGAGCATCTACACTGTCATTTGGGCATCTGACGGTTAGAGTAAGTTGGCTCCGTCT
The DNA here is from genome assembly GCA_000404065.3 of Pinus taeda. NCBI lineage: Eukaryota > Viridiplantae > Streptophyta > Pinopsida > Pinales > Pinaceae > Pinus > Pinus taeda. The sequence goes on along the minus strand of APFE030144989.1, from coordinate 208,041 downwards.
GCAGATGAGACCCCAATCAAACCCTAGCCTAAGCTCCCATCTGGATCGGATATAAAATAAGTGGCCAAGCTTAGCCAGGCAAGCATTATTTAGTTTTTGAAACTCTCTCCAAGTCATCGAAAAAACGAAAAAGGAAATAAATAGAAAAAGCGCTCGGACATCTACACTGTCATTTTCGCATCCGACTATTAGAGTAAGTTGGTGCCCTCTACAAATGAGACGCCAATCAAACCCTAGTCCCCCCTCCCATATGGATGGGATATAAAAGTAGCAACAAGGATTAGACAAGCATGCATGATTTTATTTTTGAAACTTTCTCTGAGTCATCGAAAAAATGAAAATGGAAATAAATAGAAAAATCGCACTAATAGGTGAAAACTTAGCGGGAATTCTTCAAATCTGCAGGGTCTCTCATATATACAATTGTTCAAATTCCATATTTCCTGGAATTTTATCCATCATGCCCAAAAGGCAATGTCAAATGAAATTTCCTCATATCATTTCTCTCTCAATATTTATATAAAAAAGAAAAATAAGAGCAGGGATTGAATAACACACACCAGGAAAAAACTTTGAATCTAGATTATTATCTTTGGATGCTTCTCACAAGTGTCATTTTATTAACTATATTTCTTAGATGCAGGGCTTTGCCATTGTTGAGTAAATGAATTTTTTGGTGTCCTAAAACAAGCGAGATCGGGAGGAAGGGTGAAGAATGAAGAAGGTTATTACTGTTCCAATTACAATGCTTCTAGCAATTGCCATAAATGTCTATGATGTGTGGATCTTACTCCTCATTAAAACAGTCTTGTTCATCATCATCCAGGTTTTTATGCTTACCCATTACTTAAACCTCTATTCCGCAAATGTTCAACAAATTTTGAATTTATAGATCACAGAAAATTAGGTCCAATGATCTCAAAAAATGTTTATTTTAGATTGAATTATGGCCATACTATTGTTAAAGGTGGTGTTGTGAAACTCTAGGATAAGAAGGAAAACAATATTAGAATCTAGAGGAACTAATGAAATTTTATGGTTCACAAACTAAGTTTTATTTTGCATGACTTCAAAAAATAAGGTTGAAGCCTCCCCCGGAAGATGGAGAGTTTCTCCGTGATAGGGCAGGTTGCATGATCTGTCAGTGGATGAGTGGGACGACTCTTTCTGGTAAGATAGAGCAGTTGTTGGTAACACTTATCCCTATGGGTTAGCTTATGAGTATGTTATAGATATTATTATACAAAATTGTCTTATCAACTTCTTAAATCAGGTGAATTGTAAGATCATGATCGGTTCCAAAGGAGAAAAGAAGAAATGTCAAATAAAGAAAAGAAGAATTTGATTCAAAGAAATCCAAGTTTCCGATTGAGGATCAACAAAACCACCAGAATACAATGGAGCCATCTTGTTTACGAACGTTCTCATTCGCTACTTGAAAAATATCAAGAAAAACCTCGTTTTAGTAAGGCCGACAAATCCTCCCAATTCGGGCACAGAAATGGATTTTATTTTGACTGAAATAGACCATTTCACGAAGGTTTCCCGGGTGAGATGGAATCATCTGTTTGTTTAGTGCTTTGATCCTTGTGAATCCCGGGGCTAGGGGCATGCTGCAGTGAATGACTTCTGTAGTGGGGGTGACACAGAACGTCTTAATGAATTGTTTCAGTTCATGGCTGCGAAATCTAGATATTCAGTAAATAAATAGAAATAAGCATATTGCGCATATAAGTTTCAATTTTCTATTTGAAGAGGTTATCTTTTGTTGCATACCGATTCTTCCCTGCAACAACGTGTTCAACTCCTTTCAAACCGAGGGGCTAGGAGATGGGGCTTCGTACATGTAGTGAAACGACTTCAGTGAACGACTTCATGCAGTGATTCAAACAACGACTTCTATTTGAGAGTTCCCATCATGATGGTGGAAACGACTTCTATTTGAGAGTTCCCATCATGATGTTCCACCAGACATTAGATATAATGTTCCCCATCATGAGGTGGTTGCACCCATTCCCCAACAAATTCATCCATTCCAGCCAAGTTCCTAAGAATGGACGGGAGGATGTTAAACCATCATGTTGTTTACTTACGATCATATAGCCACAATTTTGTTCAACGAATTGATTAATAACTGCTGAATGAGTTTGGCGCAGGCGTAAAGTTGGCTTGGAATAGATCTTCAAAAACATCCTCCGTTGACATTTTACTTTACATAAAAATCTTCTTAACTAATGCAATGAGAGCTCTTACTATTAGAGTCTTAGCATGCAAGTGTTAGTGAATGGATCCTTTATACAATTCAATCTATCTCTATAACGATTTATAGTGGTGGGCCCTTTCTGTGTCTTGACCTTCGATATGGGTTATTTCCTATACGTTTGAAGGGAATATGGCTCCCCCCGCTCGCACACCCACCCACCTCGATCATGGCTCACCCCCAAGGTAAGGGCATCAGTGGGAAAATGGTATTTTAGCATATATTTTTCCTTTCCGTTTAGTTGATCCAAGTTTTTCATGATTACATGCTCGTAAATATTACGATGAGATGATTTGATTACCAACCTAAAAGCTAGCAAAGGAACAGTGAACCTTAGAGATTATTGGAATTACTCAATTTGATAGCATAATTACATATATAACGATATTTCTTTCGGTAACTAAATAGAGGAGAACTCAACTAGAAGGTTGATGTACGGCCCAATTTTTCAAGCCCCGATGAATCATGTCCCGATATGAAAGGATCATTGAAAGTGGAGAAGGGGTTAATGCTAGTGAGACCAAGATTAGGGTGAAATACTAAGAAATAATATGTTTGGAAGGTTGGTTGGCTCTCATTCCGGAGTGCTTTAGGCTTTTTCCTTTATGTTTTGTTATTGATTGCATGGCCTAAAATTGAGTTCTTTCCAAAATTTCCTTCCCATTCTTGTATTTGTTTGTATGGTCCATTATATTTTAGAAATCAGATTGCATGTTACTTTTACCCATTCTCTCTACTCCATCGGTTGCAACATTCACTCAGGAATCATCCTATCTTCCGGGAAAAGAGTGATTAGAAAGTAATTTCTTTAGAACACTGGGAATTGAGTTGAAGTCACCCGAACCCTTTTATGAATAGTAGGGGGGCAAGGGATCACCCTTCCTTCTCTTTCCTTATAAATGAAGTGCCTTATTGGTCACTGCCTTTTGGCCAACAGAAACCTCCTAACAGCTGAGGATTAATACAATTTATGCCAAGCGGGTCAGGCATGTGGGTTTGGTCTCTTATTCAACAAGAGAAACTACGAGTATCTTTCTTCCTTGCTTTGTTGTTGAATCAACTAGGACTGGAACCGTAACTATTGTTTCTAACTCTGCCTCCATTGTTGGGACTGGATATCTAATGATGAATGGAAACAAAGTTGTTCTTTCCTCTCCTACTTCCACTTATGTTTTAGCCATTTCTTTCCCTTATTATGGCCACCTCTGCCCTCACTACAAGGTTAACTATGGTAGCCCCAGCAACAAGCTTTTACGCTTTCTCTATAGGATCCATTGGTTCAAGGCCATCAATCGCTTTTGGATCAGAAGCTTATTCAAATGTTGCTTCAATTGATGATGGTGCAAAATCTATTTATTCTAGCTCTGGATCTTGATATCAATCTCGAAATGTGTTCACCCACCTACTAGTAAAGCACTCAATTCATACTATTCAATAATATCATGAAGGTATTGAAAATTTTGATAAGAATATCATCTGGGTATTCGATAGGATGGGGGAGGCCTTCCTAGATCAAGTATACCATGAAGATTGGGTGGATCGACATGATGAAATCAGTACCATCAGTGCCTCTGAGAAACTGGCAAAGCACTCTCCAGTTATTCTTTCTGATTTCCCCCATTATTATTCAGATGATTTTTGCATGTACATCACACCTAGGATATTACACCTTTCGAGTTAAGCATTGTCGCATGAAGATTCATCCTCGCTAATAAGTGTGTACCCGCACCCAATTCTTATTTAAGCCTGTAAATTATTATAATTTCGATCGTGTTTCTTTTTCCATCCTAGTTCTTAATATCCATTTCCCAACCAAACCATCTTATTCCCCACCCTTTTTTCATCAAAGCTTTCTTTCTCCTATTCATATAAAGGACAAGCAACAGAATCTCAAGATTTAATCTCCACCTTTGTTGCTTAGACCATATCCAATATCCTAGGTACCAAGAAGGGAAAAAAACTCGATTGTGATTAAATCCCTTAACTAATGTACATGAGCTCAACTCATAATTCGGGATGGATTTTGAACTGGAGAAGCCACCTTGCCTAGGTATAGGTAGGACCTAGTAGGCCCTAGTGTGACTTAGTAGTAGCCTAAGAACTTGCCCTTGGACTTTTCTCTGGGAGTAACTGACCTATCCAACCATGGAATGAAGCGGTGAATTCCTATAAACACTCTTTATTCATTCCTTCAAATTTGTTCCTTTCGAAATGGGTCAAATAGGTTCCCAAGCATCAAGAGGACGGGATGCTTCGTTTCGAGACAACTGGGAGCCCCACCAAAGGGGTTCAAGGGCCCTAAATTTTTCACCCTATATTATATGGATATCCATTTTGTTACATTCCTAAATGAAGTAATGGAATCCTCCCCTCATTAGTAAGTAGCCACAACGACTTACTAAGGAATAGAGAGGGGTGGGTGTTCCTGCAGTCCTTAAGCCTCTAGTCCTAGTTATTATTATGTAAGGAAGGATGGCTCACTTGGTAGCATCTGTGTTGAGCTAATTTTTGATAGCTTAGAATCACATGAAGTACATTTTCCAAGGGTTTTATGTGTGTTATTGAATCAATGGATCATTTTTTTCCTTTCCACTTTAGTTAATTTAGTTTGGAAAGAAATATCACAATTGACTAGTCACGGAAAAATCAAAGGGATAAGGATTTCTTGGGGAAGTGTTTTGAACTTTGGTATCATGACAATTCTATTGTGAGTCACAAGGCTTGGCCTTGCATTGTTCTATGGGTGATCTAGCTAGCAAGGGACAAAGCACCTAGGGAATAAATACACATCAAAGCAAGTGGCCCATCAAATCAGGAGTGATTATGGGGAAACAGGAAAATTTCAACTCCCAAAGCTACAAGGGTTTTAATTGAGCCTGTGGTTGACTATTTAGTGCCGTGGAGCTATTTTAATTGGGCTTGACAGGGGACCCTGTATCATTTTTGTTCTGGGTGTATTTTATTTCTATCACTTTCCCATTAAATTAATATAAAATATTAGGCTAGACATGGAACTAAGAATTGAGTTGAGCTCTATGCCTTGTTTCTTTTGATGAAATATGTTGCAAATAGGAGATTTCTCAAACTTTAAGTATTGGGAGATTCTAAATTATTAATAGATTGGGCTAATGGGAAAAATATGATAGAAAATTTAGTTTTGAGATTAGTCATGAGCAAAGTTGTGGAGATTAAAGAACGTTTGAGTGTAGCTTTTTTCTTCACATATATTGGGAATTTAATATAAAGGTGGAACAATTCTCAAAGGATGCATTGTCTTTGCAGGAAGGAATCATCACAATTCAAGAATTTAGAGATGGACCCTTGGTTTCAGCAAGCTTTCTTTTTAAATAGTAGGGAAGATGATTTTTCTCTATTTTTCTTATAAAAATATATTAGTAGTGTTATTAATGGTTCAGGAGTACTAAGTATTCGAGGTAAGTTTTGTGATGCTCTGATGTTTATCTAAATGACTTTGTTGGAGAATTGCAATAAGCAATATTTGGGACATGCTATTGACAACAATACCATATTTTATGGGCTCAAAAGGTCAAGGATAATGTATATTTTTTATTTCCTCCTAGAAATATCAAACATAAAGTTTTTTCCCATGGAAAAAAATTGTATTTTTCCAAGACAATATCCATTCATAACATATTAACAACACCAAATAAAGGAAATAAGACTCCTAGCTTGAGAATTCGTAGGCTAGCATAAGATGAAGGTTTTTGTAACTTCATATTTTATTGGTTTGTTGGAAGTGCTTTGAGAAACAAATTCCAAGGTCAAGGGTTGCACTGTATAGATCAAACGTCCTCCAACTTTCCTAGGGTTTTCACTCAGTGTCATTGCTTTGAGATTCATTCCATTCGGTTGGTATAGACCACTTGGATAATGAAACCGTGGTGGATGACATAATATTATGTATGTCTTGTTAAAATTTTCAGACCATGGTAGGCAGAGTTTGCAATAAAAACACCCAAGAAGCTAAAACATAAAACTTTAAGGGCTATCAAAACTACAAGTTCTGTATATGGAATCTACCAACACATCATACTGAAAATATAGGACAAATTGTACAAAACTGAACTGCCAAAACTACATTCTATTTTCTCTCCAATCTGGAAAAAAGACACACTGCTACAACTCAAAATTACTATCAAAATCACTAGCACAACTCAATCACATGCTTAAAATCATTAAAAAATAACCACCTCCCCCCTGCCTTCTTTATATAATATAGATGAGGAAGGCTAGAGGAGAAGGCGAACTAGCCCATCCCCATGGGTGGTAAAAATTAGAAAAGTAAAATCATTATATAAATCTGTCTAGGGAAGTATGATTTCCCTATAATTTGAAGTTTGCCCGACTCATGTGCTTAATCTACCTTAAAAAAAAACCAATTGAAGCTAAAAACAATCTACTTCTAAATTTGGATTCCAAATTCCAAAAGAAGAAAAGCATCTATTCTAGAATTGGAATGCTAAATCTGGAAAAACAACCATAAAACTAGAAGTGGTTGAGGTTGGTGCATGCATGCTGGAAGGCATGTGTGTGCACTCTCAATATTCTCTTACATTATTAAAGTTTAGCATCACATACAATCTAATGTTTCACCCCCATTTTCCTCAGTTGTGCCCTTATTATGACAGCACAAGTACCCTACATAGGAATCCAAACTATTGTGGTTGTTGTTGGCATGCCTTTTTTGGTTGACTGCTATGCCATTATAGAAGAGAAAAATAACTAATGCAATGGGAAAACTTCTAGCATCCATGTGGCATATCAATGTATATCTTACATAACTACATTGGAGTACCCTAAACATTCTAGTGTTGCATCCTCATTCTCCTCAACTACACACTTATCATGACCACACGATTACCCTGCGTAAATCCAATCTATTGTGCTTCTTGTTGTTGTGCCTTTTCTACTAAATATGATTTATATGCCATCATGGGAGAAAGAAGTATATGATGAAATATTGAAAAAATAACACTCTCTCTTTGTGAAGAAAGTGGTATTGACAAAATCAAATCTCTCCTTTTGTGTCATCTAAATTCTCCTTTGTTAAGGGCTTCATCATTATGTTGACCATCCATGAAGTTGAAGAATATAACCTTGGATAATTGTTTATGTCAAACTCACATGGAATATAAACATCGTATATGAAAGATAAACATTGAATACATTGTTATTGACATGATATACATTTATAGTACATTTGTGTGACCCTTGGATTCATATTCCAAATGGTCTCTTGGACAACAGTCGTTGTTCACATTCCACACCAGCCCATAGAGGATTAGGTGTCCAACATTCCCCCCCTTAGTCCGAAGGGGTATGTAAGAGTCCAAGAAGAGAGTTGTAATACAAAATGTGCAAAAATGCATGGCAACACTAGAACGATCACCAACACTAGAATGCTTAGTGCATTTCCTGGAACTCTTCCAAATCTGGCATGAAGTTGAGGTCTTCTACTAGACGCAGTGCTCCTCATGTTTTGAAGAGGGAAAGCTTAAACCTTGAAAGGAAGGTTTCACCCCGCATAAAAAGGGAGAACCTCAACCTGAAAAGGGAGGTCTCAACTTGTGATGGTTTAAGGATGACCACCAACTCTGCAATGCTTAATGAAATTTCTAGAACTCTTCCAAAACTGAAAAGAAGTTGAAGTCTTCTGCTAGAGAAAGTGTCCACAATTCTTTGAAGAGATGTCTCAACCCACATAGATGGTTTAAGGATGACCACCAACCAATGACATGCTTAGAAACATCTCTATCTCTAGCTACAACTATGAATCTAGGCAAGTTGTGGCTCAAGCTCGCTTGATGTGCCTTTGAAAAGTTGTAGATGACCATCATTTCCCCCTATCAGGTACAAGTTGAGAAGATGGAAAAACTCAACTGGAAAACTTTTCAATACTCGAGAAAAAATATTTTTGTATGAGTGAAATATATTCTTGGTTGTTGAAGCCCATTGCCAAGAAGTGATCCATCCAAGATGAATCTTTGTCCTTGCAGGAGGCTTGTTTTTTAAGCATCTTCTTAAAGAATGAGTGGTTTTATGACAGTGCTCACATGGATGAAGATCAAAATAGTGGTCTTTCATATGGCCAACTCAGTCACATTATTGGCATTTAACATTTTGTTGTTGTTGTTGTGGAAGATGAGCGATAACTGGAACATTTGAAGGTGTACTCTCATAAAGGAATCCAACACTCTAAAACTGAATGGGCTTGTAGTATTCTAGAATATGAAAGGACACCTCCTTATCATATCCAAGACCTTTTATGTGCTTGTTATGGACAAGTTCTTCCCAAGGTATGATAATTGGCTTGGGAATTGTAAGATGAATTTCTACATCGCATGCAAGTTTGTTGCTTCACTGGGCACTAGATCTCAATCAACCTCAATATTACTAATTTCATCACTTTTTGATTGTTGATTATCATTGAACAGAGGATTGTTTTAGGTACAAAATAATTTTGAAGGTCAAATCTATTGAAGCTCATCTTGTTGTAGCTGTGATTGAAGCTACAAAAAATCAATTTTGTCTTGTACATTTTGTAGACATGTCTGAATGTGAAAAAAAGTTTCCTTGTTGAATTTTATTGTATCATGAACGGTAAAATGTAACATAGTTTTCATTAACTCTAATACTTCAAAAATTCGAGCCATTTTATCCATTGTTAAAATACACCCTTCTTCTTCTTTTCTTAAACTGATCAAAACTATGACCCAATGACAAAATGTAACACCCACTCATAGTAGAGATATCCTTCGTAAATGTGCACCAAAAAACCAGTGTGCAATATCTATATTCAATTTACATAGCAGGACTTCAACACATCGACTTAATTATCCAAACAACAAGTAATAATGGTTGTAATGAATTCACAATCCACTCACATCAGAAAACTATTCATGAATATCTATAGTAGATCCTTCCTCTAGAATTCCTTTGTTAAAATATCCCCTTACTATTACAAACATGGCTCATGAAAATGACACCATGAAAACTTGCATCAGGAGTGAATGAAGAATTCCCCTTTTATTTTATTTTCTTGAATCAATGTGTAGTGAGTAGTAGCAGGTGCTTTAGCATTCAAAAAATGAAGCAAACAAAAATCAGATTGTTGAATGCAATGCTATTTTCTTAAATAATGGGGACTGTTGCAAATGAAGAAATCAATACTTTGATAAGGCACTAGTTTTAATGCCTTTTCTAAGCAAACACATAGTAGAGTTCTCTTCATGCAAAGATCTCTACAAGAACGATTTTTATTGCATCCTTCGAAGCATCAATGAGGCCCTAGAGGAGGTTGCTAAAGAACGAGACGAGTTGACAAGATCGATTGAAAAACTAACCTCTTAGCTTAAATCTATGCATATACTCCATGAGTTTCTCGGAAGAGATTAGCACCAACTCCTATATAGAACAACAATCACACAATTTATCTATCTCTATCTTTTACTTTTATGTGTGTTCAACAATTACGTCTGGTCAGTCAGAAGCCTAATGGAACTCTTAGGGACCGTGGGTGATAAAAGATAAGCTGCACAGATTGTAGAAATGGATATTGTAAGAGGAGAAATGGAAAACTGGCGGAGGGTTGTGTGAGCAGAGGTTTTCCCTGCGGAGCTTGTAAACAATTGAGGAGAAAATGTACTAAAGATTGTATATTTGCACCTTATTTTAGTTTTGATGGAGAGGGATCAACCAATTTTCCTATGGTACATAAAGTCTTTGGTGCCAACAATGTCGCCAAGATATTGTCAGGAATTATGGAGAACATATGTGAAGAGGCTATAGCTTGAGAAAAGAGTGAAATATGTTAAACCTCTTCCAAGAGGATCTCATTCTCTTTTGCTCCAAATATAAATACCTGGCGGCTTCCCAATAGAGGCAAGAGAGAGAGCCAGTTTATGAGGAAGAATCTGGGTGGAACATCCAAGTATTAGAACCTTGCTGGGACAAGAAACCAAACAGACACTACAAGGAAAAAGGACATTGGTGAG
>APFE030144989.1:149431-195741 GCA_000404065.3 Pinus taeda | reverse complement strand
ATATATCCCCTTTACATAAACCAACATGTAATTTGGAATTTCACAAGTCCACACTCAAAACATGACAACAACCAATAAATAAAAGGATTTGACTTGGACATAAATCAATAGCTTCACCTTCATTCTTGAGCTGCTTCTGTTTATTTGAATTTGACTCATGACATCCTTTATCTGACAAGGAATCAAAATCATCACTAGTATTAAATTCATCTAACGCAGACTTTGGATATCCCATTGACATCTGCATTTTTGTTGCCATTCCTAAAAGCCATGGAGTTTCCTATCAATAGTAAAATAAGATGTGTGCCTATTGCTCAATAAGACATTCCTTATTAACCATTGTTACCTGACAGAAACTAAAGAGACAACACAATATCAGCGTACACAAAATCACCTACCGAAATATAATCATAACTTACCAAAGAAATCTAAAATATGTTCTTAATTAATAAACTTTGTATTTGTTGTACGACACTTCTATCTATTTATCCAGGCAATTATATCATATAGCATATGTCACATAGTAGCAATCTACAGTACCTAAAGTAAAAAGACAAATTTTCTCAAAAAAATTGATTTAGAAAGGTGCTTTGAAGACTATAAGTTTGTCATCAAAGCTTTCATTAATTTAACAACAAACTAGTTGGAGTTTGAAAATCAAAATCATTCATAAGAAATGAATAAGACAATGGCCAAAGTCGTTATTCATACAAATAAAGCTAGAGTCACTATTGCCATTGCAGATAACTGAAATTTGGGCAGTGGTCTAATAGTTAGAGCTTATTTGCCAGGAAGACTCATCAATACCATCATTTTTTTTCCACGGTCTGTTGTGTCTCTAGACCCAGATCAGATAGCTTGCCATTTTCAAGTTCCACCTTTCAAGCACTAATTTTGGTTTGTTTTGTTTTGTTGTAAATATTCTTGTAATAAGGTTTTCCTACATAAGAAGATGGTTCAATAAGATGAGGAACTAGAGAGTGTAACTAAGGAGATCATTTCAGACTAAATAAAATTTAAGTGAGAATTCATATCGCTCCATGTTAGAAGAAAATAAGAGAATGTGTGACACATGTGGATGTATGGGAATACTGAGCCATGTTAAATCAGGGCTGTCTTATTTAAGGCAAGAGGCCTACTTTCCTCCACCAGCCATAATAAATTGCGTAAGAAGCACAGTTATCATTGTTTTGGGTGGAGGACAATTATTGTTGCCTACCTCTATTTTCCTAGCCTATTTTGAAAAGAACAACAAAAGACATCCAAAATATGTATAGTGCAGTCATTGATCTAGTTTGAAACATAGTGCGTAAAGGAAACCACTTTCGAGAGTTTTTTAGACTCTTGCTACACACAAACGGGCTTGTAGTACTACATGTCTGTCAATAATACCCCGAGAAATTAAACAAGATGAAGCTTTGAATAGAAATTTGGTGCTAACACATTGGTCAAAGTGATAGTAGTTGAAGAAAGGGCCATTTGAAAGGAATCTATACATTTCATCTAGGAATGCTTGAAGCAAAGGCACCTAAGGATTAGATCTTAGCATGCCTAGTAAAGGATAAATGCAATTTTTTTTATCATGGCCCTTGCCAGCAGGCCAGAGCCACCTTATGGGGATGCACCCACCCTACTCCCTTGGATCTTGACCTCGTGGCATAGCTCATGTGTCTAACTAGACTTTGCCAATCCGTCCACACCCTTAAGGAACTAATGGTTTGTGTTCAAATGGTTAGAATCTTTTAGGCAATGGTCTTTGATAGCTAAACCAGTGATAATATGGAATAAAAGTCTTGGTAGAACCCTCTGATGGGCACCAATGTAATTATGTGTAATTGTGATACAATTTTTTTGTTTACCCCCGTAAAAATGAACATGCTACAACATGTAATGAGTAGCAAAGGATAAAGAGGAAGATTATCCATTGAGAAGCTTGCAATTGTTGGGAGTTAAAATGTTGGCATACTTTGTAGCCATGATGAACCAAAGGAAACACATCACAAATACCTTTGAAATGGGTAAGACTTCTAGCTATGGAAATTCATTTATGTTTGCAAATGTAACGTTGTTTTTACAACCACTATTTAAAAACCACACTTCTTTTAAACTTTATTCTGCAACATTGCAAGTAATATAGATTAAATCATTATTTTCATACATATTTTCTATTGGAAAAATTGTATTCTTCTTATTTATGTCAAATTGTTTTTTTTGCATTCAATTGCATAATACTAAACTTTTGACAATAATGACATTTTATGTGATTTCTCATACATTTGACCTTAGACATGAGATTTATGCTTATGACTCATGAGTATGACTACCACCTCTCTGCTTACAAAGAAATTAAAACAATGTTTTGTTTTTATGACAATCACCAGTTTCTTCTCCATTGTGGTTGTGAGTTCTTCCTCTTGCATATATTCTTACATCTTTATTACTAGTTCTTCTCCTCTTATACCTCTTAAATTTGTAACTTATTTTATTTTATTATAATGAGGAAGTCCTAAACTTTTTGTTTGTCGTTTTATTTCTTTACTGATGTGTCTGCGCAATATATCCATGCATGCCTTGGGATTTTGATTTTCTTTTGTAGAGTGTATATATGCAAGATACAGTAGTAAAGAAACATATGGAAAACACACAAATAGTTACAACAATAATTAATATATTTTTCGGAGTGCTTCTTAGATGGAAAAATAGTCTTTGTCACTGCATCTAATAGGCACTATTGAACATATAATACTTCTTGTTATAACTATTTCTGTCTTTGCATATGTTTCTTTACTTCTGTGTAAATGCAAGATAGCCCATATACAAGAAAAAATGCAAAATCCCAACACAGGCAAAAATCTATTGCACAGACATAGTAGTAAAGAAGTGGGCCCATGTTTTGTTTTTGAACATAAGCAAGTTTAAACTTTATATAAATAATCCTCGCTACACTCATTGACAATAAATCTTAATAAAATTACTATTTTCAAAACTGGAATAAGTCTTACCATTTTGAAAACTGTAAGAGCATGTGCCTTGAGCTTTGCATTATTTTCGATTGGGATGTTAGTATCATGTAAAAACGAGAATAGCCGTTTGGCTGAAGGCACAATCTCAAACACTCTGTAACCAAGTAAACGTTTTGCATAACTCAATGACTTTTTATGGTTTTATGGAAAAAGATTTGTTGCAGGGAACAAACAGATTTCCGTGATTGCTAATATAAAATTACCTTAGAAAGAACTTAAACCCTAGTTCAACAGCATTTTATTTCATGGCATTCCATGATTTCTTAACTAGGGCTCCCTGCTCCCCCGTAAAAGCCCTCAACCGTACGTTTGTAATTTTGCTTCTCCTTCTGATATGGATGTTACTACCTAGATTCAACCAATATGGATGTTTTGTTGAGAAAATGTGGCCAATAGAAATGTGTTATCGAAGAAATAATTACAGATCCTTGAATTCCAGTGGCAGCAAATGATATATTCTCGAGAAAATTATACATTCAATGGAAAATGTTGCCAAGAGTTTATTGTCTGTTGGTCAAATCTAGCCTGGCTTAAAAATGGTGAATTGAGAAAAGATTTGTTATTGTTAAAAACTATTATATCAATTGAAAGTAAAACTCACATTTGATTATGAAAAATACCTACTCATATAAATATACCTAACTTCGTTTAAAGTGGTTGAAAGGCTTTGCATTATAACATAATACTCTGGCACTATTAGTCTAAGGCTCAAAAGCACTGGGTGCTTTATCTGCAGGGAGCCACGGACCCCAAATATATACAAGAAGCAGGACCAGAACATAAGTGAAGATGTAAACAGTTTATGGCCAATAACCCCGAGAAAAGAAGTTAGTTGCCAAAATGGTTAATATATACAAGCAAACCATAACAAAAAAACCGAGAGCGTAAAGAGTTTATGGCCAATAGCCCGGAAATGAGAAGTTAGTTGCCAAAATGGGTATGGAAAGCCTGGGATTGAATTCATCCCGTCACTCTGAATTAGATACATAAAAGTCACTAGAGCATGGAGACATAGTCTCTGCTTCTAGAATTTGAACAACTTGGTTCATTGTTGGACATTCTTGAGGATTGGAAGCTATGCACCTCAAAATGATTTGCAGAACAGCCTCCATGCTTTCTTTGCAAGTGCAATCACAAAGTGTATCAACAATTTCTTCCAGCCTATTTTCCCTCAGTAGTGTGTTCACCTGCATTTGAAATAGAGATAAATATCAATGAGAGTGTATTCTATTCTATTATATCAATGAAGTTGTATTCTCTCTACACTCCATTAGAAATGCAGCGGTCTAATCAAATAAATTTTTATAACGAACTATTGTAATATCAAATTATCATTATTATGATACAATGATAATTTTAAAATTAAATTATTATTACTATGGGGAAAGGAAAATATAACTTACCCATCCAACAACATTCAAACCTTTGATTACAAATGATTGGTCTATTGGTCGTTTCCCACTAAGCAACTCTAGCAGAACAACTCCAAAGTTGTACACATCAGATTTCTCTGTTGCTCGCCCACTTTGCAGATACTCTGTCAATTGGACCAAGATATATGACTACCTATAGTGATACAAAATCTCTAAATCCCGTGAAGGGGATAGAAGTAGCAAAACCAAAAACAACTACTAGACACCTAACTCAAAGAGTTGTTAGGAAGAAGCACTTATTCAAGTGTAAAGAGGATTTGAATCATTTCAGAATAATGTATTTTCATCAAACATGTTAATACAAAGAGAGCTTCATCAATGACCTAAGCAAAAGAGCTTAGATAGATACATGACAGATGATTCATTAATTACAGACAACTCTGTGATTTTATCAAATAAAATCTATGGAAGTTTGACAATCACGAAACTTTCTTTGATATTTGTCTTCCACTGATGGTACCAAATTTGCTCCAAAAATAATAACCACAAACTAGTAAAAACAACCATTATTCAAGCATGACAACAAAGCTATGGAACTGAGCTTATGCTAATCAGGGACTATGCCAGAACTCCATTACTGGAACTGGTTCACGTAAGAGCTGTCTTGACTCTCAACAAGTGATCAAACCACAGATCCCCATAGAAATATTCGCCAGGATGTTCTTTTGTACGTTACTTCTCAGTAGATGCACATAACAAAGTGACCAGATAGTTTGCTCCTCATGATAGGTGCACATTGAATGCCATAATCTATCTACAATCTGCACTTTTAATAAAAGGTCTTTGATACTCTACTATAGAATCATATGCACTAATTGTGAACAGAGATTCTGCAAAGCACCTGTATTAATTGTTTTTCATTAGTGTAAGCAGCGTGAAACAACAAAGACTATCACAAAATCCCAGTAACAAACACAGATGCCTCAAATGCACAAGTTATACCATCGTGCATCAAGTTTGTACTTCCCAAAATGAGGTGCACACTTATACCTCAGTTCATGCCAGAAAGCATTTGCCTTGTCACTTAAAAATGGCTCCAACTGTTGCATGAACTCATCTTCATTGCTTGAGGGGATCAAATTCCGCATCCCTTCTTATTTCCTGAGTCTGGAGAACCAAAGAGAAAGCACAAGGTGAACAAGGACTGTCAGATCTTGGTCCCCAAGGATGGCGTCCAGTTCCCGATGAATCCAAGGTTCCAATCGGCGTTCTATTCTAGCCCTTTCATTCAATTCATCTGTATTGTTCTGGACGGGATAACAATAATTAGCGTGAATCTTCTATGTTTTCCATAGAAAAAGTCCAACCTAAAAGTTTATTGACAGGAACTGAACATTGCATCAAGAAATTCTAGAAAAATATACTGTCAATTCTAAGAGAATTTGCACAATCTCATAATTTGATTTACGAACTACTGATAAAGACGAGGTGGAATAGCTCTTAGGCCCTTTCTGTAGATGCTGCAAAAAGATTGCAAGCAGATTATCAAGGCAAAAAAAATAATCATCTTAACATATAATAACGTGCGTAGGCAAAGGGCCAACAGCTTGAAACTAAGTGTGCACATAATTCAGTTTTTTATCACTGCACTAAATGCAATCAACTTCTTAGAAAACAAAATAATGTTCTTGAAATAAGACTACCAACAGATGGTCCACAAGGTCTGGATAGACAGTGATCGAGTGTGATGTTAAGGCACTCCTAGATGTTAAGTCACTGGTTCAATTCCCCACCCTATTCGGGTGTTATTCTTCGACATGACCATGATGTAGCCTCACCGTTGCTGAACTTACAACAAAAAAAGAATACCAACAGATGATTTATGCCCATCTATTTATTAATCTGGAAATAAAATCATGCAATATTCCATCTTGGAATAATTTAATTAAAACCGTTAGTATTTATTATTGTAGAGGAAGAAACAAAACCCCAATTTGATTCAGGTGGTGGTTCCCAGGAAAATAGTGATATTTGACTCATTGCCAAATTGAGAGATTCTATCTTTTACTCATTCCTTCCTTGATGTTTGCTGGACCATGGATAACCTCACTAACTCAACTCACAATTCTTTAGTTTTCTTAGGCCTGGCAGAATCTCTAGAAGTTGGAACTAAGATCGCAGAAAATTCTCCACAAAGCACCAAATAATAGAATGGGGTTATGTAACAAAGTGTTGAATGCCTCCCTTGTACACCATTGTTTTCTCCTACAGGGATATTTAAGCCTAGCAATGCACCTTTATTTCCAGCTTCTTAATACAGTCCAGCAAACCTTAGGAGAAGAAATGTTATCTGAAATAGCAAAACAACAAAGGGCTAAAAGGGGACCAGATTCTCAAAATTTGGATAATAGGGTAAATGATAGAAAAGGGTTTCATTAAAAATATTTCAAGGAACACAAAAGGAAGAGCAAGGGGTAAGAAATCAGAGAAGCACGCAAGAGTGAAAACAAAGTACAAAATAAGCGAGAAGCGGATAGGGATATTAATGTCATCACGGTGCTCTTAATCAATGGACTGGTAACAACTTATAAGAACTATTTCCACAACCATCTTTCCAGCTACCAGCTAGCAATTCTATGCAACATGGGTCCCATCTAACGAATGTCATTTTCCTACCTTCTCTGGTTGTAAATTGAACATAAGTACCACGAAATTATTTCATTCATGATGTGACTGGAACCTCCACAGGTATTTTCATCCAGCCATAACCGTTCACAGACATAACAACACAAATTTTCATAAACAAACTATGAGTTCATGAAAATTACGTTGCTAAATTCAACCTCAACAAAAGCGTCTTAAACTGAGATTGCAAAGTTGATAATTACAACCTTGAAGTCATTGTCTTACTT
The DNA here is from genome assembly GCA_000404065.3 of Pinus taeda. Classification (NCBI taxonomy): domain Eukaryota; kingdom Viridiplantae; phylum Streptophyta; class Pinopsida; order Pinales; family Pinaceae; genus Pinus; species Pinus taeda. Next base: position 188,433 of record APFE030144989.1, on the reverse strand, counting down.
CTCAAAGCAAGAAAACTCCCCAACACACATCTTGAGGAGACATTGCAGGAGTTTTAGAGAAGCTGAAAGTCAGTTAAGAGGATGGGGAACATCTAATAGTGCTACATATATTTCTTATCATTAACTTCCATTATTATAGCTCAGCACTGACTGCAAACTGAGATACAAATATCAGGGTAGAATTACATCAACTTCTCAAAGTTCAATGAGAAGACTAGAGCACTGATAAGTCCAACAGCTTCATTTTCTGATTCTGGTCAATTTTCTCACTTAGTCTTTGTTAGTGCTACTAGGACTGAAATCAGATCAGAATAAGCTAAAACAATAGTTTTCTTAGAATCTCTAATCCAAAGAAGACCTCTAGCCAATCGCTGAAACTTACCCGTTCTCACTAGATCCTAAGAAAAGAGGTACAGAACTATCACTGTTCTCAAAAATGCACTTACAACTCATTTTTAATGTGAATAAAGGGAAGGATCCCTGAGGATGAAGGCTTAAACTTTAAAATACCAAATGATTTGAATCCCTAGCAAGGCATCTCTCCAATGAATGTTACCTTGTAACATTGAATGAATTTGTTGCTCAATTTCATGCCATCACTTTCTAGCTACCTGACAATCATGCATAATTGTTGTAGAAGTTCCCACTTACTACAAACAGGAAATTGATCTTCTGCAAAGCCACCTTTAATTAAACATGCTTTTGTTAACAAAACCCTAGTAGATAATTAGCCAAGCAAAACCCCACAGATTATAGGAGATGTGAAAGGCGAAACACTATGTCTCTTAGTCTCAACCCAACCATTTTCAGGGTTTAAATAAGTCCATCTTGCATTCAGTGAGCTACCTGGCAGTCCTGCATAATTGTTTTAGAAGTTCCAGTTTACTACAAATAGGAAATTGATCATCTGCAAAGCCACCTTTAGTTAAACATGCTTTTGTTAACAAAACCTAGTAGATAATTAGCCAAGCAAAACCCCGCAGATTATAGGAGATGTGAAAGGCTAAACACTATGTCTCTCAAACCAGCCATTTTCAGGGTTTAAATAAGTCCATCTTGCATTCAGTGTAGGGGAAAGGCCTGCCTTATTATGCAGCAGCATACACAGTCTTTTAGATTCATACACTTGGATTCGATTAATCAAAGGCCAATACCAATCTCTCCAAATCAGCCCCTGGATTTGATTATTGATTTTATAAATCTCTTCAAAGGGAATGCCCTATTGTAGTTCACAAATAGTTTATCTGTCTGAATCAAGAACAGACTATTGGTGAACCAGTGCACTCCACTTGGTCCAAGACCTGGCATCTGAATCCCAAGTTCCTTCCACAGAAACACACACTTTATACCTAATCTCAACGCTTGAAATTGAGGGATTTCAGCTGAACAACTATCCCTAACATTCCAGATCCAGATAGAACTAAAGGTAAGCCCCACCCACATCCGCTACAAGAAAAAATCCAGTCCAAGCATCTAGCCACACAACTTCAAGCAACACAAATGCTCTTAACGATGAAGGATCACCAAAATCTAAACAAAAGACCAAGGCAATAATGCTACAAATATTGAATCGGCCATGGACCATTAGTGTGTGGCATCTACACAGGCCTAAATCTTAACACTACATGCCAAGGGACCATAACATCCAAGCATTACACCACCATTTCGCCACGGAGGCTTTAACCTGGTACGCAACATCAATACGACCCAAACCACTCTCGTCCTTGGTAAGATACATACATGCCAGGGGAGCAAGGGAGGCCCTTTTCTCCAACATATTATGTCTCATGTTGCCTTCCGAACATACTCAATTTGGAAGGCTGGAAAAGGTACTCACTTTAGAATTGTTGAAGACAGTTATCAGTTGTCTTTAAAATTTATACACGTCAATGTCAACAGAGCAGTGCAGAATTAGGAATTTTCATTTTCAACATTGCTTCTACAACCCAGTTTGCAAATTTTATTTTTATCAAAGTATCTTGAAATAATCCCTTTGCAGTTCTGTAACGTAGTTAATGTAAGTTAGCTATTAACTTCATCATGTTCCCCCAGCTGGTTGTTTTTCCAAGGTGTATCAGTGGTTCTCCTTTTAAGTGCTTCCTTTAAACTCGTTAGAAGCATTACAACTAGCCAAAGAGACCAGGAACTACACGCAACCCACTTGTTCTCGAGGAGAAACCACTCATTCCAAGCACTTCTGTTCGGCTAAGCTGAAGTGACAGGATGTACCATTACATCAAAGTCACCTGGAACTTGCACCTGACCCCAACTGCTTACCTGTGTCCCTGGGGGTAATTTACTCTTCAAGGAGACATTTCTAGAAACATATGATTTTAACTTTTCATAGTTTGACCTTCAAGCAATTCTTTATCATTGCCCAATATTGTGGGGAGTCGAATACTGATATTCCTAATTGGCACCCATTTTATGCTACCCTTTTCCAGTTCTCAACCTAAAGACTGAAACTGTTCTTTTGATATCTTCTAGGTTGCACTGCTGAACGTAATGGATGAATTTCTGCTGGTTGGGCAGTGCAGTATTCCTTAGACAATGAAAATACCAGCATTCATAAGTAAAATTATGACGGAATTGTGGCATGTTAAAAGGAAGAAATATAATATCGTATAAATTGCAGCGGTATTGATGGATTTTGATGTTGAACTGACAAAGCTAAGGGCTAAAATGTAACTCGTCCGTGTCTTTCTAACAAAAGCACCTTACAGGTAGATGAAACAGGACTAATATCTACCTCATGCCTGTCTTTTTAAAAGAAACACACCATTTCAGGGGGATCGATCAGCTAGAATGTGTTACTCTCGCGATTTACAGGTAGATGAGAGAAGCGACAGACACCAAAACGCCGGGATTAAAACCTAAACCAGTTGAGGTTAACTCTCACCAGTTATTAGGAACCCACATCCTCACTAGTTTACACCGTCGAGTGCTATCCTTCATTTAATTGGCTACATCTATTCTTCAGAAGAAAAAAAGGCTAACTACTTGGTTGCATTGTTGAATATAACGCATCAATTTCTGCAGGTTGACCGACCTAGGCATTGATCATAGAATGCCAGCATTCATCAGAACAATAGTATCCCATCGTGGCTTGGGATGTGCACACTAGACGCTCACAGTTTTTTTTATCATCGTGGTCTGCTAATGATTTTATTCGTACCAGTCTTGGTGACTTGCAGCACTCTCCAAATCCCAAGGCTCCATCAGAGCTGTTCTGTGGGAGCGTGAGCGGTAAAAGCCCATTAGTCTGTAGTGTTCCTCGAAAAGAGGCTAGGTGTTACCGATTATCGACTGAAGCTTTCTGAATAACTGAAAATTTGAGCAATACGTTATACTACCAAACACTTAGTTAGTGGCTATCAAATATCAGAATAGCCAAAATTGGAGACATAAATTGCCATAATTATCTTTGTTTTGTTAAGGCGTCGATTCTGCAAAACTATTCATAATGGATTGGAAAATACCTGGCTCACCGTGTCAGGGCCTTTTCGGCAGCACCTACCTCTTCAAGCCTACATTTCTTTGCAGCCGAAACAAATATGGAATGCCCAAAAAAACGTCATCGTGGCAGTGGCCTCGTGCGCCTCTGATTTTCCAAAAATCCGGCCTCTCGCATACTGCAATGATCTGTTTCAAGCAATGGAAAATCCAGAAACATGAAACCCTATCCTCTATTCCCATTGTAAAAAATAAGGAAAAAACACAGTTAGAGCATCTGCATCTTCAATAAATCGACGAGATTCAAGCACACAATCCCCGAAAATGACAAATTAAACCCCACAAGCTACCTTTGGGAATCCATTTCCCTCTGACCATTTCCGTTAACAGACGGTTCGGGTGCCTCTACCAAGGGCAGCAGACGCTTTTCCCTCTAATTTCCGGGTCCCTGTATGTCGTAAAACAAGTCGTCAAATTCCCGTTTGCACAGCGGGCATTTGCGCTGCAATGATCTCCATGTCTGAATGCATTTTGCACAGAATTGATGCAGGCGACCATTTGGGTTTGGTGGATGTCGTTGCCCAGGCATATCCGGCAGGACGATAGTTGGTTGTGGGGTATTTTGGGGGGTTTGTATGAGGACTCCGTATTGACGTCGTCGTCGGACAATTTGCGCTTGGATTGGTGCGTTGAGCGAGATTCGGAATGTGCAAAGGTCGACGAAGGTTGTGAGGGATAAAGCATCCAGACCTTTAGTGTGGTCATCCATATGAATTTCTGACATGAGGTTAGGCCTGGTTCCATTGCCTTCATCGAGGGCAGTAAAGGATTGGATTTCATATAATCGGTTTTCGAACTTCGCACTGTAGAGAGACTAATAAACACACTTGAATTTGGAACGTTTCAAAGTCGATCGCCGAGTCACCCACTATGAACGGTGGGATGCGGAGAACTGGTAAATGTTCGGGGCCTTGTTTCGACATTTCTTTATTGGCATTTGGTGATTAAATTTTGTTAAATTCGAGGACGACTTTTGTCAGATTTGTAGATTGTATCTGCTTGGATTGATTTGATAGCTCTCCGAAGTCATGAAATTCGTCAAATTTTAGGGCAAGGGCTAATCAGCTTGCCATAGGGCATTAAATGCCTTAGTACATGCATGCTTTATAACAAAATAACACACAGCTTTTGTGACTACATAAATTAAAAATAAAAGCTGTGTGTTATTTTGTTATAGAAGATGCATGTACCACAGCATTTAATGCCCTATGGCAGGCTGGTTTAGCCCTTGCCGAATTTTAGCTTTCATCACAGCAAATTGTTTTGAAAGCTATGTAAACTCTCGTCGGACTTGCAGTTCGTTATCTACAGAGCCGACATGGGTATTGTGAAAAATTCACGAGATTTGAATCAGGGCCAGTTCGCTATTCGACACAAAACAAGGCTAAGAATAGAAGATCTCCCAGTTTTATAGTTTGATGTAACAACTAAAAATCAACTTATATTTTCTATATGGGATTATTAGTTCTTTGTTTTTAGCTTTTTGCAATTTAATATTTTTCTTATTCGCAATATAATATTTTTCTTATTCAAATTGATGATGCTTTAGTCTAACCTTCTAACAATTCCCTTGTTGAAAAGACAATGCCAAGAAACCGATGCTAACCGATGTTATATCCTCTTGGGATTTTATGTACTTTGTGATTTTTAGTAGGCTTGTTAGGACACTCATGGTTTTCTTTGATAGCATTTAAGTTCACTAAGGAAGTTCTCCAATTTGCGCAAAAGCTCCTTGACCCCTGAAATGAAATGATCCCAAGCAAGTTTGAATGCTTACTCTAATCGATTGAGCATTCCAAATGCTTCTTTCCATAACAAGCTCTACTAGCAATGACACTATCTTTACTTCAAGCATGTTAATGGGTATAGACCAATCCACAAGAAAAGGGTAATGAGTGTTGTTCTAACACCAATGGGACTCCACCAACTACACATTTCCTTGGATTTCTTTAAGAAACATCGTTGAAAAACCCTAATGGCATAGACTTATCCCTCTTAGCCAAACTCACACTCGGGCCTTCATTTTGATCTCCTTCCTATATCCACCAAAAAAATATTTAATTTTAAAGAAAACTTGCGATGGGGAGATCATCACATCTTCATACCCATTTGATGCTTTCTAAATGGCCCAACCAACCAACAATGCCTCAAATTCTTCAAGACTTTTGTTCTCCTACTAGCATTTGAAATTGTCTTTTAAGAATTCACCTCTCCAAGAGGCAATGCCTGCAGTGACAGTGATTGCAACATCCCACACCTTAATCAAGAAATCACAACCACTCAACATATGAAACACTTTCTCTAAAGCTTCAACACAATGGGCACTAGCCAAGACCCTCAAAGGAATGTTTCTCAAAGTTATCTTAAGTAATGATTTTATTTGAGAGCACCATCCAAAAAAACAATGTACACTTTAAAGGAGCTCTTATCCTTTGGACCTTCCTTCACCACCATGGAGATTCTAATTTTACACCATAGAAAACATTGCCTCATAACCAAGTTTGATCATGCAAAAACTACCAAAGGGATTCCTTGCCTAGACTAGTTTGTCTTCCTCCTCCCTCAAGCATATGGTGTTGGAGATTAGCTTATGAGCAAACTTTGTGCGCTACTTAGCTTCTAAGCTTTGTAGACCCAAAGCTTTTGATGTAATGCCACCTCCCACATTTACCCACCTTCACTAGCCTGTCGGGGTAAACATGAACAGGGGGCTACTATGACATGACTCAACCTCCTAAGTACAATTATGGAAGTGGAATCGACAAACCATAATTTTACTGACCTTCCTCGAGAGCTACAGGACCCCCAGGAGCCAAACAACCACTCTAGGTGTCATAACACTAAGTTAACTTGCTTTTTTAGTGATATGGACTCTCATTCGCTTGTATAACAAGCCAAGCCAATGACTGTAACCCTCCAGTCGAATGGATGACCCTGCCTCCTAACAACCGTAGTCTAGAATTCCCAGTTTTGTGCATGCGACCCCAAAATCTGAGCCACTCTTTTAGGGCTAAGATCCAAATCTCACCCGAGAACTTGATAAAACTTTTCAGAGTGATAAATGACACTAAAACAAAGCCACTCACACAAAACTTAAACAAGAACTTGACCTAATTAGGCCTAACCATGACAGACATTTCGTCGAAACACATGGCAAACATGAAATCTACAAGTCATGAATGCATATATGAACATAGAGATCTGAAATTTATATGAGAATCATTGAGAAGGTTTAATGCCCTCTCACGATATTTGTCATAGCATCTATTAGGTAATGAATTCAATAACCATTCTTTTACCAATCAAAACAGAGAAGAGCTATAACTAGAATCTATCATAAAACCATGCTTATAACCAGAATAATAACAATGGTAAAACAACCATCAAAGCCACATCATAACAAGTACATTTACTGATAAAATACAAGAGGAAATTAGCTCCTATTAACATATGCAACAACTAACCAAGTCAGGGACTTCCATGTACCACCCTACCATAGATTGGGTTGGACCAAATGTTTCTTTCAGCCAATCACCCTCGTGCCATATTCCAAACATAAATGTGGGATCTCATGGGATAAACCAATACATAAACAACCAAGGGAATCTAGAGTTTGACCCACCTCAACCCTCACACTACATTGATCTCACCTAAACCAGTCCTCAGATCACAAAACCAAACTAAGCTCGGATGCTTCAAAATTCCTTCACCATCCTTTGAGAAATTTTCCTGTCTCCATCCGCCCGTTGAAAGGAAGTTAGAGAAAACCATATCCACCCCCAACCCTTGGGATTTTCCTGAGACCACCTCACCCAGATCCAAAACCTTCTGACAGTCCAAGGCTCAACCAATAATGAATCCCATCACACCATGGCTATCTAGAAATGGAAAGGCAATGTTGAAACCACTGTCACACCCGACAAAACCCATGTCAATGACAACAAGAGAACCAAATACACACATCCATGTACCATGCATGCCAAAACTAGCTAGGAAATCACACTTGCCACATATTTCCTGCAAGTATTCTTGTTGAAGCCACTTTATGCAACTCTTCCTTGCTTGTCCTTATCCTTCCTTTTCTTTCCTTGTCCTTCCTTTTCTTGCTTTCTTGCTTTCTCATCTTGGTGCTCTTCTCTCTCACACACTAACTCCAAAGCCAAACTGACAAAAGGCCCCAAACTGATGCCCTGATGCTTTTTTATTATTGATGCCTCAAATTTCTTCATTTTCCTCTATTTTCCTTTAATTTTCTCCTCACATGCAACCTATGACCTCTCATCTCCCTTTTCTCCTATTTTCCTTTAGTTTCATAAATAAAATGTCAATTAATGTCTCTTTTCCTTAAGCTCATAAAGGATAATGATGCAAAATTCACAGATGGAAAAATCACAGACCTGGAGGACAACATAACAGATGACAACCTGAATATTAATAATAGACTAAACCATTTCAATCTTGACCAAGGTATTGGGAGTTCAACTATCTAAGAGATTCGAGGGGGTGTAACAAACATCATTGCCAAACTCTTCAGTAATGATGGATGAGAGCCAAGGTTGCAGGCCATCGTATTCACAACCAAAATATGAAAAGGTTTCTTCATTTTTAAATTTAATTGCAGGATTATTGTTCTTTGAACTTTGATGAGTTTTCCCACATAAGTTTTAGGAATTATAGTAGAACCTAACTTCATACAAGGTGTTTTGCTTTTTCAAAATGGAACTGGATCCTTTATCTCCTTTTCATTTTTATTTTGGTTATTGGGTGCAATTTGACACTATGGTTTCTGTGAATTATTAAGTGTTACAGTTAATTTTTAGGATTATCTATGACTCTAGTCTAATGGACCATGTTTGGCGCTACCTAAAATAATTCAACAAAATTACTAAAAATGAGGGGAGTGAAAGGAAAAAAATTGACTATGTGTGTGCCCTAAAGACTAGACAGCCCCAACCTGCATCACTGTCTGTTTTGTCAAAGCCTAAATGGAATTGTAAAACTAGAAGGAAAGTTAAAGTAATCCGTACAAATGGATACTTAATGAGAATTCTTTGAAATAAAAAATATGGTGAACTCTACTCTATGCTTACATATTGGCGTTTCCTATTTTTGTTTTCTTTTTTAAATTTACTCTGGGTGGGGGTTGGGGTAGGAGCTGCAAGTGTTGTGTTTTGTGGAGTTTTTGGGTGAAAAACTATTGTTCATAGCTTTCTATGCAATGGTTGTGGCAGTTGATATTGTTTTCAAACGATAAATTTGATGCTATGTTTGAATGTGTTGATGGATTGGGAATGTTTGAGGTTCTATTGTATGAGGGTTAATGGATGCTTATGTCAGATTCAACTTAATTGATGTCATGTATAAAAGGCAAGTTAAATAAACATAATCATCAAAACAATCTAGAAGTAATAACACACACTAACAAGAACACAATATAGAAGCAATCACACACACTAACAACCCCAAGAAATACCCTAGGAAAACTTGAACTCTAGGGTAAAACCCAACAAACGAAATTCCATGAAACCCTGGCCAAGCTGGTAAACCCTTGGCCATTTACAACTCATGACCGGGAAACCCACATTTGATCAAAACTTGGCACACTACAATGGAGACTAATAAGCCTATTTATAGGCTTCTTTCCATCCAAATATAACTGGCATAATATCATGGGCAAGAAACCACTAGCTATAGACTAGTTGTAACCTTGTTTTGGGCAAAAGTTAATTTGGTTTTACCATAAATATAATATTGAAAATGTATTTTTTATGCTTTACATTAGAAGAGAGTCAAGATTGTGTTGAGTAGATTTAACACATGGCTCTTCTAGTAAGAGAATGTGTTTAACAACGATCATTAATTTCTTTCGATCAGGCTTCATTATGTGTTGTTGGAGACAATGATTCCTACGAAAGGCTTACTAATTTTGGTGATGATGTTGTCATTGTTGTGTAAGTTTCCATTTTTTTTCCAGCTTAATTGATTGTTTTTAAGAAATCTCTTCCAACGCTTTGCATTTTATGTGGCTAATTGAGTTTAGAGTTCTTAATTCTTGTTGATTAGTTGACCAGCACCTCCTTTTTCTCTATCTGATTATCACTTTTGCAGATACCCCTATTTGCAAGGCTAAACGTGGAGGATTTAAGGATACTCTTGTTGATGACTTTCTTTCTCATTTTTTGAAAGTATGGATTAGTGGTTACACTAATAAATCGATTGATGATTTTTTTATGTAGTTTGTAAATTTTCCTCTTAACCATTATGGTCCATGAACCATGAGTGCACATATCTATCTCTAAATTTTCTCTAGGTTCCTGCATGCATTGATTGACAAGACTCGGCTTAATCCAGTTTATGTTGGTGATATTGTAGTGGGTATTGTTATTGCACTTGGCTCTCAACGTGCCAGTAAGTGCAGGATGGCTACTTTTTATGCGAGATTCCCAGTTGTATATCCTACCATTTCATGTGTCAAATGAATTATTTTCTTGGATGCCTGAGTTTTTGTGACAATTGCATGTTGCTTACCATGTCATATCTCTAGAGACTACCTGTCAGGAGTCACTTAGGATTGTCAATAGACATTGCTCTTCGGGCCTACAAGTAGTTGCATATGTTGCAACTGCAATTAAAGCTAGGTTATATGACATTGGTATTTCAATATCTATTTGCTACCATTGAAATATCATAACAGGCTTGAATTTAGATACATTTCTGATTTCAATTTGTCTACTTCAGGCATCGGTATAGGAGTGAAGTCAGTGACTGTCAATCCTTTGGCATGGGAAGGTTCTGTCAATTCAAAGGTAGGCATCAATAAAAGTTAATGATGTTGTAAATAGAAGGCTTTTAATTTTTTTAGTGGTTTCAATTTGATGTTTCTGTACATACTCTTCTATGTCTTTAATATAGCTTACTATTGCCTTCATATTTGTACACAACTATATATAGGTATATATGTCTACACACACATCTTCACGAGGATATATATATAATTACTTCATTAACAATTTTTGTGAAAGACATTAATGGATTTTGCTGCGCCTTCAAATAGGTTGAATTTTTCCTTGTGGTGAACCCTATGAAAATCGATGGCAAGGCCATAGAGAGTCTTTTTTGTATAATCACTAATGATGGGGGGCATACTTATAATAGAATATTAATATACTTGAGAGTTTAGAACTCATGGTGCTCCCATTGTAGATGAATTAAAACCCTAAAACATGTGTTCTAGTTTTGTCCCTTGGCCAAATATACACAGGCCTTGGCAAAGTCTTTGGGTTGCTATTGACCCTTGCTAATATTAGATGGAATGTAATCTTGTTAGGAAAACATCTTCCTGAGGCCACAAAGTTTCATTCTTCTTGGATTGTTGTTCATGTTGAAGTGTTTTTCTTTTTGTGAAAGAAATGCAATGAAATATTATTTTATCATAAAGATCCTTCATAAAATTTCTCATGGTATGATAGCACATTAATTTGTATGAAACTACACTTGCATATTAAAATGCAAGTGCAAAGGATTTAGATAAAAGGGGTGTCTTTTTAGCAACTACTAGAATTGTAGGGTGTTGCCCTTTGCAACATGAGTAAGCAGCCCCTTCGCCCTTTCGCCACCTAGTCAAACTATTCTTAGTGTGGTGATAATAGGTCGTGTCACATGGTTAGTGGATATATTTGTTAAAGGAAGAGACACAAACATAACTAGCCTCCTTCTCTAGTGAATAACAACAAATGCTTGAGTATTGTGTCGAGCATTCTTTTAGGGATTGAATACTCCTAAGACATGATCCTTTCATTACTACTGGAGTCTAATCGAAGGGGTAAGGCACAAAATCGAGTTGCCATGTTAGTGTAAGACATACATCCAATAGTTAGGTGCTAGGGTGTGCCAACGTGTGCTAGGTGTTAGGGAAACAAAAGGGAGAACTAGGTCAAATTAATGCATGGAAATGAATGAATAACAATTTGTGACAAGAAGTGTCACTAAGTTCTAGGTGTGCTAAGGAGGGAGTGACAAGGTATGCTAGGCGGTGCTAAGGATTGCCAGAGGCTAGGGCAACATACCAAGTTGTGCCAAGTGCCAAGGTGTGACAAAGCATGCCAGGGAGTGTTTGGAAGTTCCAGGGAGACATGAGGGAGCACTAGTTTCAAAGGCATGGAAATGAATGAATAAGATTGTGTAATAAGGAGTGTCATTGAGTTCAAGGTGTGCTAATGAGGCAGTGACAAGGAATGCTAGAGCGTTAGGGAGACATTCCAAGATGTGCCAAGTGCTAGGGTGTGTCAATGTGTACCAAGGAGTGTTAGGGAGTGTCATGGAAACACAAAGGAGAACTAGTTCAAAATGCATGGAAATGAATGAAAAAGAGTGTGTGATAGGGAGTGTCAGTGAGTTTTAGGTGTGCTAAGGAGGGAGTGACAAGCTTATATGTTAGGCAGTGTTAAGGCATGCTAGAGTGCTAGGGCATGTCAAGGAGTGGTAGTGTGTGCTAGGGAGTGCCAAATTATGCCAAGGAATGTAGGGGATATTTCTAACATGTGCCACATAGTGCCAAGACATTCTAAGACATGTCAGGTGATATGGCATGTCAAGATGTAAACTGTGTTGCTTAGTTGTTTTACCCCCACGGTTGGATGTGAGCCTTGTCTTGGTAACTTGTTAAGTGGGATGAGTTGATATTGGACATGAGTAGCCTAAGATTAGTTACATGTAGTTCTTAGGTGAATAAGTCATGTGTTGAATTTCCACGACAAATGATAATTTGGGTTTGGTCTTAGAATATTTGATGCAAACACACTCAAGTGCCACAACACATCTACTTTAATGCATGATGAAATATACACACATCAGGGAATCAACTATTGCACATGAAAATTTTTAATTTTTTCAAACCCTTCTTCATTATATTACAAACTATAATACAACAGGCTAAAGCTCCCATACCAGGGATCGTCACCCTTTACAATCATATTGATACAAGGAATACAACTTGGGCTTGGTGTTAGTCCTTTGAAAACCATTCTATCCTGAATAAGACAACACTACCTATTCCACCTAGACCTCCAGTTAGTTTCACCAGTTTCATTGTTTCTAGCAACATTTACTATTTTTAGTATTTTTTAGGTCCTGAACTTCTTCAGCAATTTTGGCCCCCTAAACATATTTTTTTTTACATCTACAACAAGCTCATCTTCATAGGTCATAAATCCTTTAGTACTCAAAGATATATTTATGACAAGATATCGTATGTGTAGAAATTCCCACTGTAGATCAACAGATTATGGAATATACTAAAGCAAAATACAAGATCTACTTCTACAACAAACTTTGTAGAATCTTAATCGAATATGAGCAAGATCAAATAGAACACATATAACAGATGAAGAGAAATCAATCACACATGAACAGAGAAGAATAACCCAGGAAAAACCTCAGCCTAAAACACCAATCTCTGTATTATCATACAAGTGGAAAATATGTTCAGATTACAAAAACAATCAGCTCACAAGCTATCCTGCTCTCTCTACAATCCAACTGTTGCTCATAGACAGTCAAAGGCTTCTCAGAAACCTTCTCCTCTGATCTCCAAGCCTCCTATTTCCTTGTGCAATTTTCCTTGGGGTCCAGTGCTTCCACCTGTGTGAATTGGCCTCTTCACACACTCACTAACCTCTGATCTAACTACACAATCCTGAAGGAGATAATTCCTTTTGCATGGATGAGTTTCCTATATAGAAAAAATCCTCCAACTGATAGTATACTGACCCATCATCCGATCTCAACTGGGTCGCTGACTAAACTGACATGCATGAGTTATTTCTGAGAGACTATTTAGTTATCTGAAGTGCAGCAGTTACATGCATGCATGCATTAACTAACTGAACTCACAATTAGTTCAACAAACTATTTGGACTAATCTACCTGGACTTAACTCAGTTAACTGAGCTAACTAATTACAACTCATCCTTATCTCTTTAACTGAGGGATAGATTCCTCAATCAATGGAGAAATTGTTGCATGTCTTCACATAGACTTCATGTTTGATTTTATCCAACTAATTAACTCAAGATGAATTAATTAATTATTAATCAAACAAATGCTAAGATAAAATTCCAATTTTACTTCTCAATTTTAGTTCAGGGACTAACTAAAATTGGAATCCATCCCGAAATGCTATTTATAGCAATGTTATTTTTATCACTTCTATTTTTCATTCCTTGTTTCTATGTCCAACACTGGTACCCGAACTGCTATTTATAGCAATGCTATTTTTATCATATCTATGTTTTAGCATTTATTGTTGCCATTTTCAATAGTATGCACCAAATGGAGATAATATGACCAAATTATGACCTGGGAAGTTGGCTACCCAACTGACCCCAACGGGGCCCATAAACTCTTGGTGTTCCATCTCCTAGGGTTAGTGTTTTAGTTGTTTAGGGATTTCTCTTGTTGTTCAATAATAAAAAGGCCCTTGAGCCTCATTGTAACGTAGTTTAGAGGCATGTATCCACCACATCTCTTTTTAGATATAAGAAACCATCGCTCGAGCTATTTTATTTATATTCTATTTGTAAGCATATTTCAATTCTTTGATATTAATGAAGTGAACCTTTATTTCTGCTGCATGTTTGTGTTTATGTTTTTATGTGTATTTTGTCGCATTCATGTATAAGTCCGTATTAGTGGTATCAGAGCAGTTTGCTCTTTCTCTATTTTTTCTCTTTGCTTGTCCCCAACGAGGCCAGGGTATAAGGAGTTAGGGCTTGAACTAGTTGAACCTTTGCAAGACTAACCTCACAAACCCCAACGAACTCCCATGGCAGAAGAAAAGAAAGACGAGGGAGCAAGAGATCCTTTCAAAATATTGTTGGAGGAAGCCCTCGAGCGACATAGGAACGTGATGATATATGAACAATGAACAATTTTGGAGGTCAAGCTCCTCTTTGGCTATTGTTTGTATGTTGAATATAAAAATAATAGCCAAACAGTAGCTTGACCTCCAAAATTGTTTATTATACCTTGTAGCTTTTACATGGAAAATGAAATAAATATTCTCTATGCCAATACAAGATGTAGGAAGAAAAAATCTTAATGAAGCTAGTAAACAAACCTTCTTATAGAATTATCTACAATAGGCATGTTTCACATTTTGGATAACCTCTCAATAACTATCATCTTATATTCTCTCATAGATGATTATAGACTAGTACAATGGCTTAACTTTATATATTCTAAGGCAGCTAGCGTTGCATGTTTATCATAATTTGAATCATGGGATTCATCCTACAACTAAATTAACATAAATTATGTCCAAAATCGAAATCAAGAAAATGCTTTATAGAAGTAGTGGCTATATTTTAGATGTATGTTACAACCCACACTAAGGTAAATAAAAGAAAATTAATTTTGGATGTATAAGTATAAGTAGCTAATATGGTGTTTAAAATAATTAATGAAACTTTTGATAATGGAAAAGAGACAATATTAGTCTTAGAAGGCACCCCACACATGGATCATTGACCTCCAAGTCATTCCATTGTGATTGAAGGTTGTTAGTATTATGACAAGGAAAGATGCAAGGACTCGTTCCCTTGCTTTTGAGTAAAGGATTTTTCAGAATTGTAATAAAATTACAGATTTGGAAAGAGGTTTTTAAGTTTCTTTAACAACCTCTATTTTAGCCTAAAGGCTTGCTGCAAATTAATTCATACTTGGGTTGTGGCTAGTCTAGAAAATACTGCAAACCTGTTCACTGAAGACACACTGGTATGGTGCTGCCATGCTACTGCCTTTTACACCAACAACTAGAAAAGAGATATGCCCAGAACATGTGATGAATGATCAACATTCTGAGGTCCTGACTCCTAAGTCTTGACCGGGCATGTTTCTTCTTTTTGAATCTTAAGGAACCAGGAGTAAACAGTCCCACTGATGCCAAGTTATGAAGCAATGATCCAAGTTCCTTAACAAGCAAATTTCGTGCATATCCATGGGAGATGGTAACAACAACTATTTTTCCCTTTTAAAGGATCCTTATTTATGTTTCATATCACTGCAGAAGTGTCAAAGATGTTGCCTTGTTTGCAACAAGCCAAATTGCTCACTGATGATACATTGACAAAGATTTTTTACCTCAGAGATGTCCTCTAGCAGGCATGGCATGTTATAGAAATAATCTTCTAGTAGGAAAGGATCACAAGGATCCTTGATGAGAAGGTTCTTCAATATGTGGAAGAATCTTGGAAAGAGTATATTCCACTAGAAGTTTGTGGATGTAGTCTAGCATATTATGGAAGCAAGCATCAAAGAAGTTTACTAGCTTAGTTGCAGAATGGAGGCATAATTGAAGTATTTTATCATCTTGAGAAAGGAGCATCATGATAGACATTTTCTTCAAAGAAAGATGTAGTTCATGAAAGAAGTTGACTAGATGAAAAAATTAAGGAAAGAGGTATGCACATCTTTAGGTAGGAGCTCTTCTTTAGAAAGTAGAATTCATGTATTCAAAGATATGGTAGGAAGAGTTAGATGCAGAAATATATTTGAAATCATGTGCATGGTATGTCTTGGTTAAATACTAGATGAAATAAAGACTCTCCCATATGGGTACTCAATGTATAGAAGCATGACGGTTGTGCATAAAACCTGGTGATATTGATCAACATCCGATATGGTCTCTGTTAGGGTCCTGTGTTCCATAGTAGTTAGGATTTGTTAATCTTTCAAGTCAATCAAGGTCAAAAGCCAAATTTTGGTCTATACTAGAAAAATTTGCCAAGCTATAAAGCAAAGAGTATCAGTGACTGTATAGGTGTCATTTCTACTCCCACTCCAAAAATGAAGATAGAATTTCATCATGGTAGGTCATCTCCATATTTCGTGAGTCTTTTGATTAATCATGGTCACTCAAATCCTATCAATCATACTTGCACCTTCTTTCCTCAAATATTGAGTCAAAATATTGCTACTAGGGTTTTTGCCGCACTTTCCCTTTTCCATGGTTCATAGCTTCATTAAGGAGTAAAAGGCCTTAATTTTAAGCTTATACCTCCTTCATCATCCTTCAATGACCATTCTCCCTCATTCCCCACATCAAAATCCTTTCATTTTCTTATTTTACCAAAAACCCTAGAAATTTTCTACGCTTTTACCCCAGGTATGTGTTTTGACCTTTTTCCACCTTTTTTCTCACTATTTTTAAGAAATTCCACTTCTACTATTTTCCTAACACCCATACCTATCCACCATATTTTTCCCATAATTTTTCCTACCTACCTTCCCTCTCATTCCCTTCCCCTAAGTTGCTGCTCTTTTGTGTTGCGCTTTTACCTAGTCACCATGTTCTCGTCATATATCTTAACCTCACACCCGTTTTCCATGAAATTTTTACAGAAGATGAATGCGGATGAAATAAATACACAGACTCAATTTCATCTCAAAATGATGCACAGTTTTCGAGAAATGAGCCATCATAATTTACAACCATTTCAGGATTTTCTCGCGATTTGTGACTCTAATTGGGCTCAAATGTTTTGTGCAGGTGAATTGTGATGATAATAACTTTCTGTAAATATTTCAGCCAATTTTTATTTACCATTTGGGATATATTCCAAAATACAATTGCTACAGGAGAGTTGCTGCTCTTTTGACTTTGTTTTTATCATCATTTTCAAAAGATATTTATGACCAAATGGAGATGAAATTTAGAAAACCAAAGGAGGTTTTTGTTAACCATGGAACCAAGCACAATAACCTCCTTCAATTTTTTCATAGGTGTTATGGTTAAATATATATGATTTTGTCTTCCTTGTTTCTATTTTCACTGCGCTTCTGGACAATCAGTTTTGGAATCAAGTTTGAAGAGGCTAAAATGACGTTTTGCATGGTTTAAAGGCTCCAGGGTGTAGTGGACATATCCAAGTTTCTTCACAGGTCTTCAACAACACTCAAAATCTCATTCAAGTCATCAAAATTTCAAGTCAACTATTTTCTGCACTTCTGCCAAGATTTGTTGGGTTTCTGTGTGACCAACTTCAAGCTTGGATTTTGAACAAATGGGAAAGTATTTTTTAAAACGAGAGGATGAAATTGTTCATAAACACTCACTTTTACTTCTCTACCATCCTATCATCGAGATCCTCCCTCTCCTTTGGAAAAAATTGTGATTCCATAGCGCTCACTGGCAAAAATTGACTCTCGCTACGCACAAAGAGCATTCGTTGTGCACCTGGACAACATGTTGTGCACAGGAAGCCTTTGCTGTGCAAGGGAAGAGTTGTCCAAAATTGTTGTTTGACCACCAAAATTCATTTTTCAAAGCTCCTCTTAGTCATTTCATCCTCCAGGCTCTATAATAAGTAAGTTTAAGCATTTTCATGCCCTCCTTTTCCTCATATGTCAAGAAAATGATCAAATACTTCTTCTTCTAGGGTTTGCATGATTTTGATCCTCAAATGATGAGTTTCCATCATAAACCCTAGATTCATTGTCCCTATACCTCTGTTTGCAGCTAACATGCCATTTCCATCCATCACAAATCCTTATCCCCTCATTTTCTATCATTATCCTCTAAACCCTAACCTACCCTATCTCTTTCTAGGATAGGCATGTGTTTTGGCCTTTTCCACCCCCTCCCCTCACTCATTTCCAAAAATTCCTTTTTCCACTACTCACTGACATCATCCCCCACCCTCCTAAATTTCCTTACAAATTTAGGCAACTCCTAAGTCCATCATACCACCTCATTCCCTTACAGTAGCAAATTTCACTGTTTTTTCTTGTCTTTCACCTAGGGTTTGAAGTATGGAGCATGACTCATCACCATCATAGAAGAGGAAGTATAACAATGGGGGAAAGATAATGATGTTTGAGCCCTCTAATTGCAATGTAATCACCTCCTCCCCATTTGTCATGAAATGCTTTGAAGATGTCAATTGTTTAGGGTTTTGTCAAAGGGTGCAAAAAGTAAGTTAACATGAGCTTCTCACAAGTATATTTTCCCTCACCTTGAAGGAAGACAAGATCACCATTGCAGGGGCTGATTTCATGTTTTTAGTGGATGCCATCTCTCAAGCTACATGCATACCAAACCATAGTGAAAACAAGTTCAAAGGCATGAACCTAGACCTAGAAGAGTACAAACCCTACTTGAATCACAATACAAAGGAGCTCACTCACATGTTTTCCCATTTAGATACTTGTTGGAGAAATATGCACCATTGATGAAGGCTGCCATGAAGTTCTTCAAATGTGAGGGAAAATTTTCTAGGCTATGTCAATACCACTAAGACTGCTCATGCATTTTACAGCTGCCAAGTCTCTAAATTTCTCTAGCTACTTGTATAGGAGCCTAACCAAAGTGTCTAAAAGGATGCAATTGAAAGGCAAAGTGCATTATCCCAACCTCTTTCACCATAGCCTGATAAAGGTTATAATACTCCATTAGTTGAAAGAGAAGAACATGACATGGGACACCTTCATTGAGGCAGCCTTGAAAACACATATAACAACTTCACCAAGCCAGCACCAAACCATGTCAGTACAACCCATGCAGGTGGGGTCATCAAGAAAACATGATGAGGTTTCCAAGGCACCTAGGCTTAAGGTGACCAAGACATAACAGAGAGGCAGAAGCCTTGTGTTTTCTCCTCAAATTGAGGAAGGGGCCATGCCTACTACATCAACAGAACATGGATCACCATCACATCATGAGGCTTATTTGCATGATGAGGAGCCCATTGAGCATGACTTTGACCTAGTTGACTTGGAGGCACATGATGAGCATAAAAACCTACAACAAGTCATCAAATAGAAGGATTCTCAGATCATGGAGCTCAAGGACAATTTGGAAAGGGCCAAATTCATTTATGTACAAATACAACCTACGTAACTAGCACCATGCTCTATAGATGAGGACGATAAGATATTTATCATGGAAAATTTAGCCCCCAAGTGTGGCAGCATTTGTAATAAAGTAGGGAAGAACTTTTCAATAATTTTAGTGGAATTTAGCCATAAGTTGGAAACTCTTACTAAATATAATAGTAAGTTTATTGTTTTTAGTTTTTGAGTAGCCAAATAACATATAAGGTTAATTTTGGAAATTGTAAAATGCAAGGCTATATGGGACTCGACGTATAAATAAGATTTTTATTAATATTTTGACTATTTTTATCTTTATAATTTTTGGGGCAATTTGCTATTATAAAATATATACAGTGTTCTTCAAATTATATTCTAGTGTTCATTGTCTTTCATATCTTATACTTTTCATTGTATCTTCATTCATTTTTAGAAGTGGGACTCATCATTGACAGGAAGAAGGAAGAATTGAAGAAAGAGGAGAAAAATTCCTTCGAAACACAATATGAATTCATCTGCTAATCTGCTTATTTTGAAATTCATTTACTAATCTTTTACACAAATTTTTATGTATGTTGTTTTAAATTTCTACCATCATATCAATTTCATGAATAAAGGATTGATTATTGTTGTTAAATAGATGAGTGTGCAAGAACTACCTCCAAATTCAACTGTGGAGGATTTTCTAGAAAAAAATAGGTTATGGCAATTCACTTTTTACATCATATGATTTTCCAGTACAAGAGGATTTTAGGCACTTGAGCCATTGACTTTGGGAATGTTTCGAGTAGGGATTACTATGGTTTTTAATGTTGTGATTCTTTCACCTCATGGTTATTTTGGGCAAGCAAATGTTTTAGGAATGCTAAAAAAGACATTGGTGGATAGGTAAACATATTTCTTATAATTGCAATGTCCATTCCATGATATCCTCTCTTTTTTATTTGATTTTATTTCGAATGTTTCCATTAATTTTGTTCTGTATTTTAACTATGAAATTGAAAATAATTGATATCATTTCCATTTAAACAACATCCAAAACTTGAAGATGATATTAGTATTACATAGTATTAATTGAAATCCTTTTCGTTGTTTTGTGTTAAAATATTTCATAACAATTATAAATGTTTACTTTGATGTTGTTATTTGAGCACATGTTTTCTATATACTTGGCCAAGTTCATGTGTTAGAGAATGAAATGCTATTATGAATAAAATGACAAGGATTAGACAACACACCTCAAATTATTGGTTTTCACAAGTTATCTACATCCTGAGCTTTTTAGCATGTAACCTAGTTGGCATGATTGTGTTTAAGCTTTCTTTGAAGCTTAAATACTAAGTTATTAAGGTCATCTTTTCTAGGGTAATGCTTTATTTTCTTTGTTTATGCAGGTCATTTAGCCACATAGTGCCTGCTATCGCCCACCTAAAGAAAACTTGTTCGAGTTTCTTACTTTTATTGGAAAAAATGGCATTGACATTATTGATGTTGATGTATATGTCGTATAAATATTTTATAGTCTAATTTAGTTTATATTCCAATATTCATCATCTTTTATTTCTTATACTATGCATTGTATCTTCATTTTTTTTGTAGGAGAGGAACTTAATATTGATGGTAAGAAGAAGTAATTGAAGAAAGATGAGAATAATAACACTGGAGCAACAAATGTGAAAAGGGAGAGAGAAGAAAACCGGTCTAGTGATAATATTGGAGATAATCTCCTGCATAAGACACACACATAGAGACTAATTGTAAAGTTTTGAATGTTGGTGAATTCACTTGCAATGCCTTGGCAACAGCGTGATAATGTTTTGAAGTGATAAAACAATATTTCATGTGTAAATTGTAGTTCAACTAATATTAAGTTGGAAACTCATATTGTAATAGTTGATATTTTATATAATATAAATTGTGGTTGAAATTATTTATAGTTGCACTTTATATTATTTAGTATTGTAATTAACATATGTAACTTTGGGTTTTCATGTTATATGAACATGCACATTGTATGACATTTTTTTATAATTTAGTCACAAAATCATACTAATTAAGTTATGTTGATTAATAATGAATATGTAAAATCACTGTAAAACTACCAAATTAGTAGTTTATATTGATTAATGATGAACACAAATAAATTTAATACACGATTAAATTAATCATTTATAATTATTATTAATGAAAGTAAATGAAATGAATATAAACTACTAAATCAATCATTTATATAACGAATATGGAACTACCATAAAAAGAAAAATGACCACTGCAAACGATAAATTTGTGATTACAAATGACGACTAAATTTTGTATATATACGACTATTAGTAGTTAATTTACAATATCTTATAACACGACTGAAATTTAGTTGTATTTCTTTAGTCATTAATTAGTTCTAAACGATGACTAAAATTTTCATATATATGACAATTAGCAGCTAATTTACAATATCTTATAACACGACCAACATTTTGGTCATATTTCTTTGGTCATTAATTGATTTTCTCACGTCATCATGTAGTTATATATTTTGTTGTATATTTGGTCATTAATTGTGGCAATTAATGACTAAATCAATGACTAAGTTAATAACCAAATTTATGACTAAATTTACTACAAATGATAAAATTGAGACAACCAATTAATGACGAAGCTAAAAATGACTAAAAGTTGGTCACGTTATAAGATATTGTAAATTAGCTACTATTGGTCACTAACTAAAAAATGGTCGTTTATATGCAAATTTTAGCCATTTTTTTAGTAACTAATTAATCATTTTGTACTAGTGGTAATAACATGATTTACTATGATCTCTACCCAATCACTAGGCCACACAAGCATGGATGCCACTAGATTTCTCCACCAACACTGTGAGGAATTTCCATGTCTCCTAGTCTCTCAAGTTTTACTGCAATCCACACTGGATCACTAGGCCCTAAAACAAGAACCACTCTTTAAGCTTTATTGCATATCCCAACCTGAGATTACTAGGCCCAACAGAGAGAAAACAACCTCTTGGATTTATTGTATATCCTGCCATTCACTGGCAAGGGTTCCTCGGCCCACCAATTCAACAAAAAATTTGGCTTTACTGCAACCCATAGTTTGGTTCTGGGGTTACTAGTCCACATTTTCTATCATTTGGAGATCCACCTCACTTAGGTTTGAATCCATTCGACAATCCATCTCAACCAAAATATGAGAATCCCATCACGCGATGCCTATCAAAAAATGGCAAGGCTAGGTTGAAAACACAGGAACAGCTCGCAAGACCCATGCCATAACAAAAAAATAACCACGTGCAATATTATGAAGGAAAAATCTAGCAAGGAAAACATACATGAAAATCGATACCTACAAAAGAATCTTGTTGTAGTTGCTTGATCTTTTTCTTATTTATTCCTTCCTTCCCCTTGCCTTCTTTGCCTTTTTTGATCCAATGCAAAACCTGAGAAAAGTCCTACCAACTTATCCTCAAAAGTCTTTTTATCAATGAGGCCTCTATCATTTTCCATTATTTTCCTCCTCACATGCAACCTTCGACCTTTCACCTTCCTTTTCTCCTAATTTCCATTATTTTCATAAATAAATGTGCAAAAATTCCATTTTTCCTTTCCAAAGACATTTCCATTGCATTTTCCAATTTTCTTTAGCCATAATGACCAAAACGAACACCCATTGTGATGTTTTTCCCATCATTCAGCTTAGAATATGTGTCCCATCAACTGTGGTCTTATATATTTTTACATGGATTTTTAACCAAGGTTGTTAAAAAGACCCTTCCCCTTTGGAGGAATGTCATGCTTAGTTTTTAATGACACCTATAACCAACAAGAATGTTGAACATAAAACATACTTCCTATGGGGCTTTATAACACAACTCATTGCACTATTTACAATGACCTTCTTCTAAAACATGAAAAACATACCATTTACTCGAGGCTTATAACACAACTCATTATGGCATTTATAATAACAACCACATATACTTAAGACCATTTGCTTCAACCAACAAATAACCATAGTTTCTGTGGAGATTTATAAATCTAGCTCGATACAACATTTACAATAATATACACATATACACATTTGCAGATTTTTCAAGAAGAAAATAAAAGGAGACAATGCATGTATCAATCAACAAGGGAATTTAGAGGCTCACACCTCCACCCTCCAAAATAGTGCTAGGATTCACTTCCTTCCCAAGAAGTCCAGAATCCATTGTCAAAGTCGAACTGCATCCAATCTCTAGCACTACAATCATGCGCCACTTGTCCTCTCAGTGAATAGTTACTATCTCATTGTTCCATGGAACACTCCCAATGTCCATTTGATACCATCTGGGAATGATAATGACCAAAAAATATATATCCACAGGCTTCCCTTATCTGCTACATAGTCCCTTGGGCAACCCTATCACCCCTTCCATGTAGTCACTCACCTTCTAAGTTCCCCGACCTCCCTATCCTGGGCGATCCATCCCTTGGCAAGGCTTCCTTGCATCGAAAGGTCAACAATTAAGTCATATACTTGTCTCAAAACCATCATACCAGTCATAGCATACTCATGGAAATCAATGGACACTAAAGGGTACTAGTGTCCCACAATGACCCTTCCCTTGAAGTGCTTTACCAACATACTGATGCATGTTTCAATTCTTTTTGTTGTTTTTGTTGATGCTTGTAGTAGGTTTCAACAACCCAACCAGGAATTTCCATGCTTCTTGTAGCAAGCACATAACTTCCTTTAGATTTAAAATAAATTTAAATAACTTGAAATGATACCTCATTAGTGGCCCGCCAACAACACACACTTGAAATCATGTTTTCTTCCTGTCACAAAACGTCAAACTAGCATCTTTGACCAAATCATCATGTATAAACATATCACATCTAGTTCGCTCGAAACACAACCATCATAGATCAAAATCATAAATCACATTTAACCATCATAAACCAGAATCATAATTCACACGCAAAATAAAAATGAAATAAAATATTGATATTTATCCTTTAATCAATCCCTAGCTTCTCGCTTTATCTTTATTCCATAAGCACTCAGGATTGGTTGTCACACTTGAAACACATCCAATGTCTTCTCCTCAACCATGTGCACCTACATAGTGTGAATCACACACATACAACCACACACGAAATACAATGCCATGCAATACATCCACCTACACCCATTGTACAACGCAACTAAATACATACTCCTACATCCTGTGTACACCACAACATAATACACACATCTATAACTGATGTATAACACCACACAATACATGTACATACACAGAATACCACACAACAAATACACGTCACAATACCACAATTACAAAATTCACATACATAACTCTACATGTTTGTAACACAACATGTATGACATGCAGACAATACCACATGTACACCAAAACTATATGTACAACATGTACACATTATCATATGTACAAAGAACCACCTACACAACATGTGCACAACGTTACATGTACATGACACCACCTGCACAAGATGTACAAAATTCCACATGCACATGATACCCCCTATACAATGTATACACAATCACATACATACACAACAGCGCATGCACAACATGTACACGACATGACATGTACACAAAATCATATGCAGGACAAGTACACAACACCATTTGCACACAACACCATATGTACAATATGTACACGGCACCACATGTTCACAACACCACTTGTACAATCATGCACACAACACCATATGTACATAGCACCACATGTATAACATGCACACAACACCATATGTACATAGCACTGCATATACAACATGTACATAGCACCCTATGTACACAACACTACATATCCAACATGCGCATAGCACCATATACACACAACATCGCATATCCATCATGCGCACTGTAAAATATGTACACAACATCGTATATCCAACATTTACATAGAAGCATCTATACCCAACAATGCATATACAATATTCACAAAACATTATATGTACCACTTTGTTCATAACATTGCATAGACAACATGTGCACATACTATATATACACAACACTGTATATGCATAACATCACAGTTGCACAACAGTAGTACCACACATCCAAAACCACACTATCTCTACCAAGCAACCTTGCTTCCATTGTCTTTTTGACATCCATGCTTATCTTAGTATGTCACGCATCACGGTGGTTTAATTTCATTGATGTATCCTTCAACGTTACGTGTCATAGCATAAATATAGACATAGTAAAATCACATAATATCAAGTCATAACCACATGATTATGACCTTATATATTTTTCGAGGCTACTCTTCCCACTTGATTCCTCATAATACTAGGAACCTCTTCATGCCATTCACGTACATAAGAAATCGTTCTTCCACAAGAATGATCCCTGATGACCCTATCGGAAAGTGACATAGATACATAGATACATACATATATATAATATTAATACAAAATAGTCATGAACTCATCAT
This sequence comes from Pinus taeda, assembly GCA_000404065.3. Lineage (NCBI taxonomy): Eukaryota > Viridiplantae > Streptophyta > Pinopsida > Pinales > Pinaceae > Pinus > Pinus taeda. Next base: position 162,587 of record APFE030144989.1, on the reverse strand, counting down.
AAAATGACATACCTACATACATAAATTTATACACATATATATACATTGACACAATCATGATCACAACATAATTACTAGATATCATAAGGTCAAGGTTAAGAAAACTTCTTTTATCCGTGCAACGCATGTATAACATTGAGAACAAAAATTCCCAACGTAGCTAAGGCATATGACCCCTCAAATCTATTTACTTTACCTTTCCCGATTACTTTTCTCATGATTGTCCAGCCATCATCCATTTACAACAATGGAATTAACCAATCCAACTAGCTCTTATACGCCTGCCTTCAGTTACCCTTATACACACACCGAGTCGCATCCAGGCCTTACATCACCTGTTGGGTTTCATTCAACTCTTCCTCGGCTCCATTAACTTGCCTCTTTCCCAACCAATTCCCCAAACCTAAAACATAAAAGACAAGACAAGAAACAAAGAAGAAGAAAACCATGGCAAACCAACAACAATATGAAATGACAACCAAAGTCGCATGGCCATGCATAAGACGCAAAAAAAACCACAATCATGCACAACAAATAAGAAAATATTGAAAGAATTATATTAACAACAAACACCATGAATCAATCCCCAAGGTTCCCCGTTGTTCCAAGGGAAAGCTCAACCTGAGCCTTCTACAGAATCTCATGGCAGTTTCCTTTCCATGCAATCTCTTGCATCATACTACCATCAACATATAATTGTCAGTGTTTAAATAAACATAACAATACACTGGTTACCTTACTTTATTGTTCCAAGCATGTTTCTTGCAACTAAACACATGCGTGCCATCTCTCAAGGGACTCTAATTCCCTTGAAATATCCACATGTAACTAGAGACTAGTTAATATACCTGTCAAATACAAGTTCATGAATCTAGCACATATCCACATAATGTCAGACAAGATTAAGGCTAAGAAGACTTCTCACATGAAAAACACTCATTCATTTGGAAATAGAGTTTTCAACATAGCAAAAATAATTCTTGCCCAACTCCTTTCTTTGGCCTTTTCCTTGCTGCAATTGAGTGTTACTATGCATTGTCACATGACCCAACTACTAGTTATATAAACACATCAACTATTACCTTGTCATCCTAATGCCAAGTATGTTTCTTGCATTGTTTACACATGTCAAACACATTTTCCAAATATCACGATGTAGCTATCAATTTGAAATCAATCTTTACCAAGACTAAGAATCATGTCATCATTTATAGTCAACTCATAGTTATTAGACATAGTGCTACAAATGTCACCTACTACACTCAAGTACATACCAACTTTCTCAACACATATGTGTTAGTACAATCATCTTAAAATGAGATCATTTGAACACATACTCATATTGTGCCATTCATCAAACATTCAAAAACAGAGAGATGACATAATAGAAACCAAATCTCAAACACAAAATAGATTACATAATCAAACATTCAGAGACAAAGTAGACAACATAAGAAATCTCATACCTTAATGTATCTCAAAATTCAAATTAACATGATATAACTTCATGACATGTCAAATCAAACATAAATAAAGTCATGATATCCATAATAGTCACTAGAAAACATGTTCACATCATAAACTCATAAACAATTGTTATTAATACATGTAATAATCACATTTTCACAATCAGTCTAGATTAGTATAACATAATATGACAACACATTAATTCATACCTGAATGTCACAACCCTAACCATTTGCATAGACCAATCCAACTTAGCATGATACATATAACATCAAGATCTTAATTTAATAACCTTAATCATCAAGTTATTAGCATATGACAACAAGAAATTATATATCATGTTCATCAACAACATATAACATAATCATCAAGTTATCTAACATAAAACAACAATAGCAATGCATACAACCACAAGTTGCTACCACTCATGATTGTCTGACACATGTGCATATGTCTACACTAATAAATTAGCATCTATCATGCATGCAACCATAACATTAATATAATGAATGGAATACACATAACCATAATGCATATAACAATCCTTAACCTATATACCTGCATGCTCAACATACAAACATGTAAGACGAAATGCTCTTGCTTCGAGGTCCAATGCTGCAACTTCGATTTGATTATATACATCTCTTGCTTTGTCTCAACCAACACATTAGCATATAACATACCAATATCATCATGATGACCTAATTTCATAAAATGACCTCACAATGCATGATTGACCAATTATGCATGCATAATAACATATGGACATTGACATGCATAACAAATGGATATACAACCATACACTTATGATGACACATTCCATAACAACACCATCACCTTCACATGGCAACATCACTACAATCATGATCAACACTACACAAATGCAATAAGCACATGGAAGACAAGCATAAGGAACACAGATGCAACTGACATGAATGCATGACCAACACACCGCCCATTTGGTCCAAGGGGTGAACCATACTATGATACCACTCTATTGTATTAGATATGACCCAAAGAGAGCACAACTTACTCTGATACCACTCTGTAACACCCTCCTCCTACATCTACCAAGGTAAGCGACAAACGAGGGTAAACAAGTGACGAGAGGCTATTATGATTGGATTCAACCTCCTATGTGACCTTAAGGAAGTGGAATCAATAAAACCACAACATACAGACCTTCCACACAAACTACAAGACTCCCAAGAACCTTTCCAAGCACTCGGGTAGCTAGCCCCTTGGTCTCACTGAATTTTTTGAACACTTGACCTCTACACGCTCTCATACTACAGGTCTACCAGCGTCTAGGAGGCTCTGGACGCTATTATGACAAGGTATGCCAACATCTAGGGACTATTTTGCTCAGTGTTGTGCCAACATTCTCGGGATTTGAGCCACTTTTTCAGGCCCAGAGCCAAGGTCACTGCCCTTAACAGGAACCTGACTAGCCATGACAGGCATTTCGTTAAATATATCAAAAATATGTAATCTACAAGTATAAACAACAGATCTAGGCATAGGTATCTCATACTTATCTGAGAATCGCTAAAACCCATTGTTCCCTCATCATTTGTTTCATTATCATGTATTAAGTGATAGATACATTGTTCACTAATTTACAAGTAAAAACATGATGAGAGCCATACATAGCCACTACCATAAAACACATACATAACCCACACAATAGCAACAAAAATACAAAGGAAATCATAGCCATATGATCCACATATAAACCTATATAATACTCATAGGAATACAAAGAAAAATAACCTCATATTGATGATGAAAAATCCAAATCCGAGATGGGACTACCACGTTCCACCTGATTATAGAATGGTTGAGCTAAATATCTCTTAAAGCATTCACCCTCGTGCCATATTCCAAGCATGAATTGGAGTCTCAAACCAAAAGAACCAACTAGGTTATCATGAGGCTAACCACCTCACCCTCATCAATAGAAACCAAGTTCTACCATAATCCATCTTGGATCACTAGGCCAACATAATGAACAAGTAATAACAAGATTTACCATGATCTCCACCTGATCACTAAGCCAAACATGCATGGATGCCATCAGATTTCTCCACCTACACCATGAGGAGTTTCCCTGTCTCTTAGTCTCTCAAGATTTACTGCAATCCACACTTGATCACTAGGCACTAAAGCAAGACCCACTCTCCAAGATTTACGACATATCCCAACCTGAGGTTACTGGGCCCAACAGAAAGAAAACCACCTCTTGGCTTTACCGTATACCTTGCCATTGAAAGGCAAGGATTCGCAGGCCCACTGAGACAATACAAAATCCGTCTTTACTGCAACCTACAATCTGATTTAGGGGTTACTAGGCCATGTGTTCTATCATTTGGAGATCCACCTCACTTAGCTTCGAATCTATCCGGGAATCTAGCTCAACCAAAACATGAGAACCCCATCACACAATGACTATCCATAAATGACAAGGTTAGGCTGAAAACACTGTCAGACCTTGCAATACCCATGCCACAATAACAAAAGAGCCACATGCAATACCATGCATGCCAAATCTAGCAAGAAAAACATACATGGAAATCGATACCTGCAAAGGATCCTGGTGTAGCTCCTTGATCATGTTCTTCCTTGCTTGCTCCTTCCTTCTTCGTTTTATTTTCCTTTCTTGATCCAATGCAAAACCTGAGCAAAAGCCTTCCAACCGATCCTCATAATTTTTTTTTCAATGAGGTCTCTATTTTCTTCATTTTTTATGATTTTCCTCCTCACATGCACCCTGTGACCTTTTACCTTCCTTTTTTCTTAATTTCCATTATTTTCATAAATAAATGTGCCAAAAATACCATTTTGTCTTTCCAAAGCCTTTTCCATTGTCTTTGTCAATTTCTTTTAGCCATAATAACCTAAATAAACACGACTAAGATGTTTTTCCACAATTCAGCTTAAAATATGTGTCCAATTAACAATAACGTTATATATTTTTACATACATTTTTAAAGAAAGATGTTACAACAAACTCAACATCATATGTTCTAAAGAATTATCATAGAGCTTAACAGCAAAAAATAACGTATAGCGTAATTTTCTTTTAACTCCCATAAATAAAAATAGAAAATAATAAATTAAGAAAGTAGCTACGTGCATGTAATCAGCACATACCGTGATTCAAACAACTAAAACGTTAACTATTACCTTGTGCATAAACATATTTTTTAATCAAGCAAATTAGCTATTGCTATTGCATGTATCAACACCTATGCTTTTAAGAAAATATCATAGGTACTTAAGCCTCGAAAGGTCGGCATTTTTCTGGTATTTTCAGTAATTGGGGCACACACAGCCTTTACAACGAAGCCCATCATAGCCACCCCAGTCCAAAGAATGCCACCACTTGATTATTATACCACTGAAGGATGCGCTGCATTTGAAGTTTCTGAACACGCTAACCATAATGGCTCGAGTAATGTGCCAACCATTCATAAATGTTGAGATGAAATAATGCAAAATACGGAACAGTAAACAAGTTCTATGCAATGCCAATGAAATTTGCATTCGCAAGAAATTTCCCTCTTCCTTAAAATTATTCATATCAAACTCATAGAAATTAGAGCTGGAGAAAATTTATTGAAAAGATAAGTTAAAGTACGTCCCTCTCAACCAAACTAGTCACCCATTTGCCTCCCATGCCTCTCTAACAGGAGAAGAAGGGTTTCTTGTTTTCTTTCCATATGACCAAGCCGTAGATAGAGATCAAACCCCCGTATTCACCATAGAGATCCATGTACACAATTGGATGCACGCTCTCCTTAAGGAAGTGGTGGAAAAGGTACCTCTCAAGCACTTCGTGAAACACTTTTCTTGGAATCAATAGAATACTCACTCTATGGTAGTTATTGGTCCAGGTTCGACGAAAGGCTTGAGCATTCCTCTCTTGAAGGAAATAATTCCATACATTTCGATACATACTGGTACATTTGCAACCAAATCAACTTTAACTGACTTCATGATTCGATACATAACTGTTAGAATTTTAACCAATTAAGACTTTATAGTAAATAATAATAATTTTAGATATCATTTTGAGATTCAACTACTTTAAGCAAGTCATTCATCTATAAGCATATCTATGAGAGGTAAATTATAACGTATAAATTGTAACATATAAATTACCACCATATTCAACTTATTAAATAATGAAGTTCAAACCCGTAATATAAATTGTTATTATCCTTTGCTATTAATGAATCTTAAGGTAAGTTCGAGATGTTTGAAAAATCTTTCTTAGGCATATTAATCATGGTAAATCTATCATTGCAAATTCCTGTGGAGATTCATAGTTTTAGGTATATTATAATTTATTAGTGATTTATATATCTATTTTTTTTCATTGTTTAAATTGCATTTTTGAATGTCAAAATGGATAAGATGCCTTGAAAGTCCCTTAGAGAGTTGGATCTTGTATACTATACAACTTAAACTTGTAATTCTAATAAATCTTTTCTAGATTCCACATAAAGTTGAACTAAAATTATATCTTAGAAGAGGCCAAAATGTAGAATAAGGTGACTATTTTAAATATTTTAATCATAAAAATTGTTTTTTTCAATTAGATTATATAATACAAGTTTTTTTTCTTTAACCATAGTTGGCCTTGAAATTTTATTTAACATGGACAATGATATATTTTATTTACAATCCACATTGAATTCTTTTGTTATTATTAAATTTTGTAAATATTACATATCAATTTTATAATTTTATATTAAAAAGAGGATGAAATATTTTTGTGAAATATTTTATTGTGGTCAACATTAGCCCTATTTTTCTTACTTTATTTGTATCTATACATCTTGAAATAGTTAATATGGATATTAAAAGAAATTATTCAAGTAATATACTATAATACTTTTCAAAAAGTATAAGAATATATATATTTTCCTGGTTGGAAATTCCTATATATATATATTTTACTTTTAATTACTTCACCTCATCTTAATGTTATATAAAATAGTTAACGCAAATATTAAAAGAAATTATCATCTTATTATTATTAAAATAGTTAACATGGATATTAAATGAAATTATTTAAGTACGATATTGTAATATATTTTTAAAAATATAAGAACTATATATTTGTTTCATATTTAAGATTCAAAATATAATTTTTTTTAAACTTTTAATTACTTGTCATCTTAATGTAAGAGAGATTTTGATTTTTTGTTTTCCAAAATATTTCTTTCCTTATATAAAGGGATTCAATATCCAAAAAAAAAATGAAGTCCAAAAAAAACATAAAGCATTTGGATTGTGCAAATTTCATAGTAATAATTTTTAATTTTAACAAATATCAGATAAATATTGAAGAAAATTAGCTACAAAATATGCTTTCACAAATTCATAACAACTCATAAACTATAGCATCTCCTTCCTACTAAATCATAATAATAATATCAATAACTGATTTTATTATTAACGTTCTATAATATTTTTAATCAAAACTAATCAACATAATAATAATTACTATCAATATATATATAAAATATTACATATTTTTTTATTAATTCTATGGAAAATAATAAAAATGATGAAATAATTTGTTCTATTTATTTTAAAACCAATTCTTCCCAATATTCTTTCAACGATTATTTATTTATAGTAAAATATTTATTGTCCTCACCGATGATCTACAACCGAGTATGGGGTAGATCTCACATAAACATGTAGATGTAAATGTAAAAGTAAAAGTAAACATAAATGTAATTTAAAACGTAAATGCAATTGTTGCGCCGAGAGACACTCTACAACCAATATGGGTAGATCTTACATAAATATGTAAATGTAAATGTAATATTTATTGCCATGTAAATATAAATGTAAATGTAAACGTAAATGTAATTGTTCCACCAAGAGGCTCTCTCCAACCCAGTATGGGGGTAGATCTCACATGTAAATGTAAATATAAACATTTAACATATAATGTTTAACATTTAATATTTTTAATCTATTGCGAGCCCTATTTAGAAATCAATCTAATTATTATTATGTATAAACACAATATAAATTTAAAATATAAAGAGGTTTATGAACACTAAAAAAATAGTTATGGTAAATAAATAAAAATATAAATAAAGTGGAGGTATGGCAAAATAAAACCTCTTTTTATATTTACTCCAAAGGTATGATAAGTAAATAAAAATATAATGAAGACTTAAAAAAGAGGTTTTATTTACGTGAAACCTATGGGTCAAATACCATTTTAATACCATGAGCTAAATACCATGGGCCAAATACCATAGAAGAGATATGGTAAATTAATAAGAATAAAAATAAACTAGACATATGGTAAATAAATAAAACAATTTATTATATTTATTCCATAATTCATTTTATATTTTCGAACAATCAAAAATGAAAAAAACATTATTAACCCTAATTAAGCAAAGTTTTTTTTGTAGAAATCAGACAATAGAAATTTTGCCAACAAGTTTCCAAAGCGTGGTTCATCATCAGGAACAATGAAGAGGCAAACCATGCAACGACTATATTTAAGCACTAATATTTAAATTATAATATTAATTTATTAATATATTAAAAACAAAAGGACAAATGAAGAGGCAGACATGCAACGACTATATTTAAGCACTAATAGTTAAATATAATATTAATTTATAATATATTAAAAACAAATAGTATTTAGTAATGACTATATATATACAAGTAGTTTGAAAAAAATATTTAAATAATGATATTATTTCATTAATTCATTAAAAATATTAATAAGTAACCACTGTATTAAATGGCTAGTTTTTGAAAATTAATATTTAAATAATGATACGAGTTTATTAATTTGTTAAAAATTTTAATATGTAACTGTTATATTAAATGGTAGTTTTTGAAAAATAATATTTAAAATTAAATTATAAAAATAAAATAATACTAGTTTTTGAAAATAATAATTTAAATTTGTGATTTTACTTTATTACTTTATTAAAACAAATATTAATAAGTAACCACTATATTAAAACAGTTCTGATAAATAATATTTAAATTAATTTATTAAAAAAAATTCAAAGTTAAACTTAAAAAGAAGGAGTCAAAATTATAAAAATGAGTAAAAGGTCCTAATCGAGACAAATATCATTTGATAATAATTAATGAAAATGAACTAAATTAAAATAATTAATGAAAAATTAATTAAAATAAAACAAAAATAACAAGTCTATATATATATATTAATATAAACATACACACATATATATATAAAATGGGGTCAACAATAAAATATGAGACAAATAAAAAAAATACTAAAAGGAGCTAAGAACAAATAGAAAGATAAAATACATAAAAAAACAAAAGATCAAGAAAATAAACTCTAATAAAGAATAAATCAACAACAAATACATAAATTAGTAACCTTAATATTAATATTAATAAAAATAAAGATGTCACATGGTATTGATCTATGACATTGATGTAGAATGTAGCCTATTTAAAGCGGGGAATTAAACTAGCATATATGCATATTTGCTCTGGATCTACCAAGTCTTCCGAGGCCCCGAAAGATATGCAAACTAACACAAAGTGAGAAAAGATTTGATCCCTCTCACCGCTTGGTAAATGCTTGATAAATTAAGAATAAAAATAAATATATGTGAGTTTCAACCATATTAACAATTAAAAAATATACGACTTAAGTCCATGGAAATCTATAACATTGCCGATATTCAAACCCTTAGAATATATGCAATTAATGTTTATTATATAACTTTAGTATCATGCCGGCCCGCTATACATTCTGAACCATGCTAAGAGGATTTCAACATCTATTGATTCTTAAACAACATAGCTAAAGAGTAGACAGTCTCTAACGGCCCCTTTCACATGGACGCAGCTACGAAGGAAACTTTCCTTAACAAGTCCGGCTTCTTGTAGAGGCCACGTTTTGAGGTAGCACAAGGGCTTCAATTCTCTTGACTCCCAATTCTTTAAATCCCATTTTGAGCAATGTAGTCACCACTTCTGTCGTGAAGCCCATCCCCAGTATCTTCTAGCGATGGGGTACCCCATCTCAGCTCGGCTCGGCAGTTCTGAATACTGAATACTGGTTCCTTGCTTGAGCATGACGTGATCAATAGGCCTCCCTTTGAAACATATTGCCTTGAACCATGGGTGAGGAATCACCACCTTCAGCAGAAAGTCGCTGAGCTTCTCTTTGGATTTAAAGGGTTCCCATGTTATGAACTTGGTCACTTCAGCGTGGCTAGCCCAATCATACAAGTCTTCCAAATCTGTCGGGCAGAAGTTCCTCAATTCGACTTCTCCAACACTAAAACTGCCACGCTTAGCTTCCATTCTTTCGATCACTCTCTTAAATGCTCAGTTGTGGCTCAGCGATTCACGAGGGAATCTGTAATTTAAACGAACAATATGTGCTATGAGTTTGCAGTACCGCAACACTACTGGAGTTGGATGAATGATGAGGTGAAGATGACCGAATTTATAAACACCAAAACTGCGTCACATGCCAATTAATATAATGTGGAGGTCGGCAATAAATTCTTATTGAATGCTGACTTCAAGTATGTACAAAAGTCGAAGGCAATCTAATAATCTAACAAGATAGAATCTCTCAATCAGTCTGATATGAAAACGAATTGTCTAGCAGAGGTAGGCAGTGTTAAATAAATAGATTATAGGGAAAAATAATCATAATATTTTGAGATGAATTTCGCAGAAGTGCAGAGGGTTCCCTCATCTCCTTTTACAGTTTGGACACTTTGAAACTATGTGTGGGCAAAAATGAATAAAGTATGTGCTCTGATGAGAAACCGCATCTACGGATCCCTGACCAGGCACGTGTTTCATCTGCTCGATATATAAGTAACCTACCATTTCATTTTCTATAAGATATTCCAAGCCACTTAAATAGGTGTCCGATAAAAGATTTAGAATGACAAGTTTTAGGTGTGTTTTGGCGGCAGTGTTGTGGGTTGATGTTAAAAACTCTTGAGGGCTGACTATGCTTAAGTATCTATTTTTGGTTGGTGCTTGAAATCATGTTCAAACGCGACGACAGGTGACTATGAAAATACCTACTTATATATACCACATGACTTTTTGATCGCATCGATCGTAATAAGCTCTTAGTTTGTGTTCTGAAATTGCAGCAATTGTTACTCTAAATATCATAAATATTCAAAGTTACATACATAGGTCCAAATATAAAATCAGAACACTTCCAAAATATGCTTACATTTTCTAACAGCTAATTTAAAATTAAAGTGAGAAATTGGTACTCTAGAATCTTGTAAATGTACAATGTTGGCGGAAGTAGCCATGTCTTTTCCTTATTCCTGTCCGGCCCAGAATACGTTTTAATTTCAGATTAATGAACGTGATGTATTAATGAAGTGGAGAAAGGAGGGATTTCATGGCCTGTCGGCGAGAATTTGATCCGCGTTCCTAAAAGTAGAGGGTGAAATTTTTGCTATTCTAAATAATGATTGACAGCGACACTGGTGTGGACTAAATAATACATGATTGACAGGGACACTGTTTTGGACTTTGTGTTTTAGTTAGGGATGTTAAGATCCGATAATGACGTGTACTTACGTGAGTCACTTAAGACGGAGAATCAGCTACGTCAATTGATAGAGAAGTTGTATGGTATTTATTAATTTCATTGTCTCTTGATATACATTTAAATTGGTATTGTTTTTATTAATTTCATTGTCTTTTGCTATACATTTTAGGTAAATTTATGTAGTTGCAATGCTTGGGTTTATTATTTCCTTAGGTTTATAATATGAATTATGATCAATCATTGTTGAATGTCCCACTGTGACAAGGATTGTCTCACCATCAAAATAAACCATGTTTATTTTAGTGTTTGTAGTATTCATATTTCGGTTTATCAATGTTGGGTTTATAATATTAGTCCCATGGTTGAATGTCACATTTTGACAAAGATTGTCTCATGATGAAAATAAACCATGTTTGTTTTAGTGTTTGTAATATTTATATTTGGGTTTACCACATTATTCCCATGGTTGAATGTCTCGTTTTGACAAATATTGTCTCACCATGAAAATAAATCATGTTTATTTTGCTTTTTTTAATATTTACATTTGGGTTTATGAATGTTGGGTCTACAACATTAGTCCCTTGGGTTTAATATTATTCCCTTGGGTTCATAATCCCTTGGGGTTTTAGTATTAATCCCTTGGGTTTATTATTCCCTTTGGTTTATAATATCAATCATGGTAAAACATTGTCAATCATAGCCAAACATGGTTAACCATGGTTGAATGTCGCATTGTGACAAGAATTGTCTCACCATCAAAATAAACCATCTTTATTTTAGTGTTTGTAGTATTTATATTTTGGTTTACCTATTTTGGGTCTATAATATTAGTGACAAAGATTGTCTCACCGTGAAAATAAACCATGTTTATTTTTAGTGTTTGTAATATTTATATTTGGGTTTACAAATGTTGGGTTTATAATATTAGTTCCTTGGGTTTAATATTATTCCTTTGGGTTTATAATCCCTTGGGGTTTTAGTATTAATCCCTTGTGTTTTTTATTCCCTTAGGTTTTAAATGTAAATCATAGCCAAACATGGTCAATCATGTTTGAATGTCGCATTGTGACAATAATTGTCTCACCATCAAAATAAACTATGTTTATTTTAATGTTTGTAGTATTTGTATTTGGGTTTACCAATGTTGGGTTTATAATATTAGTCCCATGGGTTTAATATTATTCCCTTCGGTTCATAATCCCTTGGGGTTTTAGTATTAATCCCTTCATTTTATTTTTCCTTTGGGACAAGAGTATCAATCATGGTCAACCATTGCTAATCATAGCAAACCATGGTCAATCATGTTTGAATGTCACATTGTGACAACGATTGTCTCAACATCAAAATAAACCATGTTTATTTAGTGTTTGTAGTGTTTATATTTGGGTTTAACAATGTAGGGTTTATAATATTAGTTCCATGGGTTTAATATTATTCCCTTGGGGTCATAATCCCTTGGGGTTTTAGTATTAATCTCTTAGGTTTATTATTCCTTTAAGTTTATAATATCAATCCATTGTGTTTATTATTCCACTAGGTTTATAATATCGATCATGATCAACCATTGTCAATCATAAACAACTATGGTCAACCATGGTTGAATGTCACATTGTGACAAAAATAGTATCACCATGAAAATAAACCATATTTATTTGAGTCTTTCTAATATTTATATTAGGGTTTATCAATGTTGGGTTTATAATATTAGTCCCTTGGGTTTAATATTATTTCCTTGGGTACATAATCCCTTGGGGTTTTAATATTAATCCTTTGGGTTTATTATTAACTTGGCTTTATAATATCAATCATGGTCATCTTTGTTAATCTCTTGTGTTTGTAATATCAATTCCATGTGCTTCTTGATCCCTTAGGTTTTTAATATTTATCTGTTGGGTTCACTAATTCCTTGGGTTTATAGTATTAAACGGTTGGGTTTATTAGTTTGGTTTATAATATTAGTCCCTTTTGTTTAATATTATTCTCATTGGTTTATAATCCCTTGGGGTTTTAGTATTAATCCCTTGGGTAATAAACCCAATGTATACAGGCCTAAGATAAATATTAAAAATACTAAAATAAACATGGTTGAATTAATAAAACCTAAGAATAATA
>APFE030144989.1:116450-148059 GCA_000404065.3 Pinus taeda | reverse complement strand
AGTTTATATTATTATTATAATATTAATATAATATTCATATAATAATATATATAAGTAATCTCGTTGTTAATATTTATATAGTTATTAATAATCCTAATTAGTTGGTGTTTAAAAAAATACCCATAATAATTATTAATGTGGTTGTATATATGTCTCATATATGCCTACTAGCGTTTATTAACTACATTAGTAAATGTGGTTGTGCTAGTAGGTAAATGCCTATAGTTGCAATGAATCCTAGCGTTTATGTTTTCTTGTTAATTTGATGGAGAAACAACAACCCTTTATTTCTCCAAAACTATTTGATGAAGCAACAACAACATTGTATTTCTCCAAATCCATCAACAGACTTGCTGCAGAAATACATTGATGTGGTTTTATATTCTTTTTGAGGAAATATCTGCTCTTAGTAATACAACTTAGTAATACAGATCATTGTGCGGAGTAGAGGCCTACTCGCTAAGAAAAGTTACTTTGGTTTCAACCCATTGATTTTGCAGAATAATGAAATGAAATATATAATTAGTTGCAATACAGGCACATACTATGTCATAGGGGAGTTGTGAGGGTTGTGAAAATGTTAGACAATTTACATGGAAATAATTTTATAATTTACCAAATTAATTGGCTTTAATATATAATTCTTTATTTGACCCACTAAGGATTACTTACGAAGTCAATTATTGGAATATGGGCAGTATCTACACTAATATAAGAGTTTGGTGAGGGAGTCAACTTAATTAATTGTGACAACATAGGAAATGTAAAATCATCATTTAGAGAAAGTGAGAGTAAGAAACCATATATGGGAAAGGGAAAATGCGGAGGGATGTAAGGTGGTTTTCACCACAACAAGAAGGAAGGAAAATAGAGAATTACTATAAAACAAAGATGGGAATCCATGATTGTATGTGCAGAATAATTGGTAGAAGATAGAAATTTATTTAAGAAGTCGGTTTGTATCCATTGGAGAGAGATGAGAATTCATGGTTGTATGTCTAAAATAATTGGTAGAAGATAGTAATTTAGCTAAGAAGTAGGTTGTTATACATGAGAGAAGTTCTCCAAAAAAAATACCCAAGATCCTGTGTAAAGGCTATGAGAGTGATCTTGCAGTAGGTAGAGTTCTAGAGTTTATATTTAATTCCTTGTGTGTTAAATGTAGTAGTTAAAAACTCATTTATGAGTTTTCATCTGCTAATTTTTATAGATATTTTTAGCTAACTGAAGACCTCTTCCATTGTTATAAAATAGAAGGCATTTCTATGTATTTTTCATAATTCCATGGTATAAGAGCAATCTCATTTTTTGCCTCGATGATTTGATTTTCTGAAATCTTTTTTTGAAAACTCTTAGAGTGATTTTTATCTACTTGAAAACTCTATAGGTTAAGGGCATTTTGACGATAATGTTGCATGAAATATTGGTTGTTATACCTCTGGTATTTGAAAATTTACGTGTTACCTATCATTTTTAATACAAATGTTATTGAAAGGGTTGATCCATCTAAGACTATGGCACGACCACTATAGGTGACCACCCCCTACTAGTCAACACATCATGCATGCCAAACTCCATGAAAAACTTTGCAACACCTTCAAGTTCCTCCTTCAAACCATTGAAATACCTGGAATAAAGTGAGGAAGCAAACTGCAGGGGCTACAACAGAAAGATTTGTATCCCACTGCATGTCAAAGTTTTCATTGTTTGAGGCATCTGAGGGCTTGGAGATTACAAAGTTGAGAGGTCTTCATCTGTGACATTGTGTCATTTGTTTCAAGCATGATATTGTGTATATATTTGTGGATCTACCGATCTATTGGTTGAATGTTCGAATCCATTGATATGGAGTAGAGGTATGACAGATCTAAGGCCATCAAATTTTGATCTAGACTAAACAAGATACTGCTATTTTTATTATCTTCATTTGAAGATGATGATAATATACTAGCATAATCTTGTTTGGAACCCTGTAGTTGCCATCTTCCAAATATGGGAAACTCTAACCAGAGTTGGCCAGAAGTCGATACATTTAAAAGAAATGTCCCATGGATCAATTCACTATATGGCGAGGTGGTTGTTGATAGTGGAAACACACAACAATTTAACTTTAATATTTTATGGAAATTTAATTGTTCTCATTAACATTGATTGAAATAATTAAGAGCCTATGAAATGATGTCCAAAGATATGGAGTGGATAGTGCAAGGTTGATAATATCTCAAGAGGAACAAAATCAAATTAACAATTGATTACTACATGGTATGAACAATAGATGAAAATTGGTAATGAATCCAATAGTGGACACATAGCTAGTGTAGAACAAGAAAGAAATTATGGATATCGTTAAAGGAGGGTTATTTATAGAGGGCCTAAGCACTTAAAGTGTGTTAATAGATGTAATAATTCAAATATGTCTCCAACAAGAAGAGCTCATATATTCCTAGGCTCAAATAATAACAAAATTTTGTCTCCCATAATAAAACAAAGGAGGATTGAATTGGATGGCTTTCAAGGAGAGCTCAAAAATATTAGGATCTATATTTTATAGAGATCATACACTAGTATAAGATGGCTAATTAGTTACTAAAAAATGACTAAAATTTGCATATAATCAACTATTTTCAGTAGAGGACTAGTAGTAGCTAATTTACAGTGTCTTATAATGTGACCAACTTTTAGTCGTTTTTAACTTTGTCATTAATTGGTTGTCTCAATTTCATCGTCTAGTAATATATTTGGTCGTAAATTTGGTCATTTAATTCTCACAATTAATGACCAAATATACAACAAAATATATTATTATATGATCACCCTAGAAAGCCAAATAATGACCAAAGAAATATGACCAAAATGTTAGTCATGTTATAAACCACTGTAAATTAGGTACTAACAGTCATATATATGCAAAATTTAGTCATCAATTGAAACCAATTAATGACCAAAGCAATATGACTAAATTTGAGTCATGTTATAAGATACTGTAAATTAACTACTAATAGTCATATATATGTAGAATTTAGTCGTCATTTGTAATCACAAATTTATCATTTTCAGTAGTCATTTATCTTTTCTTGGTAGTTTCATATTCACTATATAAACAACTAATTTAGTAGTTTATATTTATTTCCCTTAATAATCATTATAAAAGACTAATTTAGTCGTATATTCATTTTACTTATGTTCATCATTAATCAATATAAACTACTAATTTAGTAGTTATAGATTTATTTTGTGTTTATTGTTAATCAACGAAAATTAATTAGTATCATTTTGCAACCAAATTAAAACAATGTCATACAAAGTTTCGTATGTTAATTACAATACTAAACATTATCAAGTGCAACTATAAATAAGTTTCAAAAACAAAAATTATATTATATGAAATGTCAAGTATTACAATATGAATTTCCAAATTAATATTGGTTGGACCACAATTTACACATGAAATATTGTTTCATCACTCCAAAACATTATCATTGTGTTCCCAAGGCATTGCATGTGAATTCACCAACTCTGAAGACTTGACCATCTGTCTCTATGTGCGTGCCTTATGCGAGATATTTTCTCTAAGGGTACCACTAAATTGATTCTCTTCTCTCTCTCTTTTTGCATTTGATGTTCTAGTGTTATTGTTCTCCTCTTTCTTCGATTCATGCTTCTTACCATCAATATTGAGTTTCGTTTCTAAAAACAAAATAAGATACAATGCAGAGTATAAGACATGAAAGATGATGAACACTAGAATATAAACTAAAGTAGACTATAAAAGATTTATATGACATATACCTCAACATCAACAATGTCAAAGTCATTTTTCTCCATAAAAGCAAAAAACACGAACAAGTTTTCTTCAGTTGGGCAATAATGGTCACTGTGTGGTCAAATGACCTGTATAAACATAGAAAATAAAATGTTACCACAGAAAAGAACCAGTGTTATTGTTCTCCTCTTTCTTCGATTCATGCTTCTTACCATCAATATTGAGTTTTGTTTCTAAAAACAAAATAAGATACAATGCAAAGTATAAGACATGAAAGACGATGAACACTAGAATATAAACTAAAGTAGGCTATAAAATATTTATACGACATATACCTCAACATCAACAATGTCAAAGTCATTTTTCTGCATAAAAGCAAAAAACACAAACAAGTTTTCCTCAGTTGGGCAATAATGGTCACTATGTGGTCAAAGACCTGTATAACCATAGAAAATAAAATGTTACCACAGAAAAGAATACCTTAGTAACTTAGTATTCAATATTCACATAAAGCTTAGGCATAATCATGTCAACTAAGTTACATGCTAAAAAGCTCAGGTTGTAGAGAACTTGTGAAAACAAATAATTTGAGGTTTGATGTCCAATCCTTGTCATTTTATTCGCAACAACATTTCATTCTCTAATTCACGATCTTGGATAAGTATATAAACAATATGTGCTCAAATAACAACATGAAATTAAACTTTTCTAATAGTCATGAGAATATTTGAACACAAAACAACTAAAAGGATTTTAATTAATTAAGTGTAATACTAATTTCATCTTCAAGTTTTGGTTGTTTAAATGGACATGATACCAAATATTTTCAATTTCATAGTTAAAAGACAATAAATTGTAAAGAAACATTCAAAATACAATCAAACAATAAAGAGAGGATATCATGGAATGAACATTGCAATTATAAAAAAAATTGTTTACCTTTCCATTGGTGCCTTGTTTGGCATTCTTAAAACATTTTCCGGCCAAAAATAACCATGAGGTGAAAGAATCACAACATTAAAAACCATAGGAATCCCTACTAGAAACTTAGACAAGTTTTCTTCAGTTGGGAGATAGTGGCCACCATGTGGAGATGACCCATATAAACAAAGCAAATAAAATGTCACAATAGAAAATAACACTTTAAGAATTTAATATTCAACCTTTAGGGAAAATCTTAGGCATAATCATGCAAACTAAGTTACATGTTTTAAGGGCCATGTGGTGAATTAACATACCACATTTCTAGCTCCCCATTTTTTATTGCACCAAACTCACTAACATCTAATCCAAAAAGATAATAATTTTCATTGTAGCGGATCAAGACAATTTCTACAAGCAACTTCTAAAGAAGCACCTTCTCCATTCTCCACTCAAGAGTAAAATTGAATGCTCGGAAAAGATGAAGATTCATTTTTTGGCTACTCTCAGGAATCATGTATGCATATACAAAACAACAGTTTAAAAGGAAATTGTGTAGAAAAATATATATATAATTGAAATAGATGACAACGATGACATAATCAGAAAAATGAATGAAATTTAAGAAACTTGATTTATTTGCATAAGGAAAAAGTGAGGGAGAAATCAGAAACAACTCTCAAGATTTACACAACATAAATTCCACCATTATTACCATTTTGTTCATACCAGTGCTCCTAAACATCATCAAGTTGTTGTTACTAAAAGGTGTTGCTATTTTAAATTGTACCCTGAAGAGGACGATAAGGGGAGAAATGCACAGGATTTTAGACTAATAAATTTAAAACAAGCAAAAAATAATGTTGATCTTCCTAGTTTCCATAAACATTCTTTCAATATTAACAACCTTCTTTACAAAGAAAAGATGCATTAATCAAAATCCCAAGGAATCCATTTGTTCTTTCATCGCATCACAATTTTCTGCTATAAAAGTTTACCAATTAATCCTAATGTCATTCAAAATTTTCACAAAACTATTTACTAAACAAATTGTCTCATTTATATTTCACAAGATGAAGTTTCAAAAGTGAAAATTGATTTTGATTTGGAGTTGGTGAGACTTAGATCTTTAGCATAATTCTATGCGTATTACACACCCAAGTTCTCATTATGGCTTACGAGGTTCACTTCAGTGACTTAGATAACTCTATATTGCAATCACCATGACCCAAGACTTTGCCATGATCACAATGGGGAGGGTGAATGGTAAAACCCCATTAACTTACCTATACATACCCCGAGGAGAGTACAAGTACTACCCATTTAGGTATTGGCTCATTAAGCATGTAAATATCAATAACATAGAAGAGAAAATATGGAAAAAGGTTGTAAGAAATGCATGTATCAATAAGAATCTTATACTTAAAGTGATATCATAATTGTATAGAAGTTACCTACATTTCAAGAAGTCAACTTTTAGTTCTAATTAAAAAAGAACCCCAATAAAGCATCCTTCACTTCCAAACATATGTTTACAAAATCACATTAATAAGATATATAGTTCCTCACCTACCTATCATAGTGAAAAACATAAGGATAAGAAAGATGAAACTCTTCAAGTAATGCCTAAATGTTGCTTGGTGTCTCTTAATTAATGTTTTGTTCCACACAAATGTCTCCTGATATTGTGATATCATTCTTTGTCTCAAGGAATAGGTACAGGACATCTCCCTATACATCAACACCATATGAATTAGTTTTGTGATGAATCAGAAAACTACCATCTTAAGTAATTTGATTGAAAAAACTCAATCCTGGCCTAACTATCTAGAAACCATATAACAACCTGTAGTTTCAGTATTCTACCACCACTCACAAAACATACAAATAGAAAATCATTGAAACATGGTACACCATTATGACCCAATCCATTAAACTTAAATAAATATAAAGAATAAATAATTGGAACATTTTCACAAAGCATCAAAGTTTGGTCCTGCATATTGTATTAAGATGTGCTTCCATTTATTGAAGGTCTTATGTGAAAATCAAAAACTCGGAAAATACGATGGCAGTTATAATAGCACCCAAGATACAATTTTCTTATCATTTATAACTTTGGGAAAATGAATGCATGGGAACAACAGGGCAAACAAACAACTTAAATGGAAAGGCATAGAAACATGGTCCACCATTGTCCCAATCCATCGAACTCCAAGATATATAAAGAATAAATAAATGGTTCATTTTGACAAATCCTCAAAGTTTGATCATACATATTTTATTGAGGTGTGCTTCCATTTATTGAAGGTTTTAAGTGAAAATGGAATACTCATAAAATAAGATGGAAATTTTAATAGAATTCGAGATACAATTCCATAACCCTTTTATTATACTTTATAGCTTTGAAAAAATGAATGAATGGAATATAAAGGGGTAAGGAAGATGTGAGGTAAATTAGTAACTAAAGAATTTTTTCATGGTGATCAAAAGGAGAAAATCAAGGGAGGAAAGTAAAATAATGTCAACTTTCAAATGATTAGTGCAAAAAAGGGGAAAATCTCTAATTTCAGAATAAATTAATACACTGCATAAAAAGTCCTACAACTTGTGAACGATTTGGACTATTTTGCATGGTGTTTGAGGGATAGGGGCAAGGGGAAGGGTTTGAAGTATGGATATAATTTAACCCCAAATTTCAATGGGAAAACCAAAAAAATAAAAAGAAAAAAAAATAGAATATTCTAGAACATAGTGCTATAATATAAGTCAATAAAAGTAAATGTCATAGATAATAGATCTAATGTAACTCAATAAAAGTAATAACTTTTAGATAATAGATCTTAAAGATCTTCTTTACATATATATTATAAACCTTCCAAAAGAAAGAGTTGATAAAGGATACACAAACCTACAAAACATGGGAGTCAAAGATGTGAAGGAAATTAGCCCTCATTACAAAAACATACTACATGGTATTCAAGCATGCAATGCATAGATAACCTTTCTCTAGGTTTGAATGTAGAACAATTTGGTGAATATTTATATTTAAGAATTAGAACCAAATGGGCACTAGTTTTGGTACTGGGTGTTTAAATGTCCTCAAAACCATCCCAACAGATCTCCCAAAACTACTTGTTTTTGGAAAGAACCATCTAGAGGATCTTGGATAAGTTCCCAAAACCATTATAAGACGTCTCCCAAACATCTCATTTTCTTGGAAGGAACATCTAGAGAATGTGGGAGAGGATGAAACATCCTCATAGATGTCTCATTCAAAATAGGGACTTTCCCCTTGCAATCCACAAGGAGGGGAAATCCAGAGGATGCATCCCAGAAGTAGGGACAAGTCCTAGTATGAAACATCGTCCTCAGTGCATAATCCACATGATATACTATAAATTGATCTAAGAGAGTGACACACTAACGTATGAACTGACGACAAAGTGTAGATATTGACGTATACATCCACAAGTAGAATGTATGTAAGGAAATTGAAATCATTCCACGCATGCATGGAAGATAACAACTATCATATCTAATTAAATTTTAATACTATCACCCCTACAATTAGAGGGCCTAATTTAAGGAAACTATGGAAAATAAAACATATAATTGAATATATCTATTATACTTCCTACAAAATGTAAGCAAATTGTGGATTACAAACTTACAACCATGATTACATAAGAACTACTTATAGGTTTTAGGGGACCCATACCCATGGGCTTCAGAGAAATCATGAGATGTTTTGAAATTCCCACTGATGGCTTTGAGAGCATCCAAAACATTCCAGCTACCCATTATCAGATTCACACCACTCTTTTGGGTGCTTCTTTCACAGTGCCAACCTTAGGTATAGTTTGGACAATGCTTACTTGCATATCTCTACATGCGACACCACTGATGGGAATTTAAATGCTACCTACAATTGTTGTCACTGAACCCTATAAGTAAATTTATTAATTTACTATTGATAATCATAAAAGTAGGTCAGTGGGACTAAATAAGCGTGCAGCCAATATGACTACAATATAAAAGTGCAAGTGCATATCCTAAAAACGAATGCTAAAAATAACATATAGAGAGAAAGAAATCAATGGTAATGTTGTTGCAACATGTATATCAAAGACTGTGGTATAATACAAATTACTCAATGGCTTGCTAAAATGGAATGCATGAGTGAGATGGTAAGGTCTTTCAATGGAGCTAGATATGTCAGGGGCTCCTAAGTCTAATGATTTATGGAAAGGAAGGCAAATTGGGTACAAGTGCACTATCAAAGTCCCTGGGCCAGCAGTGGATCCAATCGTAAGATTCTAGGGGGCTATATGAGCAAGGGATACTCCTAGCATCTATGGTCAAAAGGAAGAGACAACGATAGGTCTCTGGGCACTTTTATGGGATTGGGATGTAGCTAGACATGTCAAGAGCACCTTGCTCTAGAATTGTATCGAGTTTCTCCCTCTAGTGCTCTAAGAACCTCTGAAACTGATGTATGATTCAACATCATTAAACTAGTCTCAATGGTATCTATGGATCTCCCCAACGAGAAGGGCGTGAGAAGACCCAAGATCTCACCCTTTTAATGCCGAAGACATTTTTAACCTTTCTCTATTCTATGTACTTCAAACATTAGAATTTTTCTTCATGTCACACCTCCACCTCTTCTACAGAAACAGGTGCCTTATGATGCCACAAATGTTCATTATTTTAAAACATTTTTGGACATCTCCAATCACTTTTATTTTTTTTAATTATTCCTTTTAATTTTAATTTTATTTTTAGCATGGTGCCTTGTATTATTGTGGTTTTTTCTGAATTTTTCAGGTTTAGGCATCATTCTACTATCTATTTCCCATTTCCTAGTATGATTTCAGAAACATTTTTCTTGTCATTGAAATTGATGTCTACATGGAAAAAATAATTTCTATTGAATAATTAATCCAATGCCCAGTTCATGGAATATTGTGTTAGTACTATTTCTCACTGGAAATTCATATTGATTTTTCTGTAGAGATTTTGCTTATGAATGTAATTAGGACTTCCCTATTGCATTGGACATGTTCACCTCTTAGAAGTATTGTGGATTCATGAAGTCATATAGTATCACTTGATTCCATCATATAAATGAGTGAAATCATCATTGCTGAGGTAAGCATACCACTCTTTGTTATGGAATATCATTAATCTAATGGTACTTCTATCTGCATTTTGTATTTCTTGATACCACCTGTGATCATTCTTTGTTGCTCACAAATTTAGCCACCAAATTTGTTATTGTTGCTAGAAAAGCTATTGTTCAATATGCCATATGAAGTTGGTTGGCGTGTCATTGAGTATGTTTGAGAAATAAAATTATTTTGATTTAGATAGTGACATTCCTATGGTTGGTACTTAGTGCAATAGCTAGATGTAGAAACTAGTGACACATTCCATTCAACAATGATTCTTATTTGGCATTTGACTTGTTCTTAGATAAGTTACCTTAACTAAGTTTTAAATATAATGAGAAATACAATTGTGATGAAACATTTGTCAATCGTGATCATTATGTTGTGTTAAATCATGTATCATTTAACACATGTTTTAAATCATGTGTTAAATTATTTATCATTTAGATTATGTATAAATGAATTATTATGTTACATGTAGTCATGTATGTTATTCACTACTACAAAATGGCTAATTAGTTACTAAAAAATGACTTAAATTTGAACATAAAAGACTATTTTTCTGTCGTTGACCAGTACTAGCTAATATACAATATCTTATAACGTGACCAACTTTTAGTCATTTTTACCTTAGTCATTAATTGGTTGTTTCAATTTCATCCTCTAGTAGTATATTTATTCATAGATGTTGTTATAAATTTATTCAATTGATTTAGTCATTAATTGCCAAAATTAATGACCAAATATACAACAAAATATATTATGATATGATCGCCTGAGGAAACCAATTAATGACCAAAGAAATATGACTAAAATGTTGGCCGTGTTATAATATATTGTAAATTAGCTACTAATAGTCATATCTATGCAAATTTTAGTCATTGTTTGAAACCAATTAATGACCCAAGAAATATGGGTAAATTTTGTTCATGTTATAATATACTATAAATTAGCTACTAATAGTCATATATATGAAAAATTTTGTCGACATTTGTAATCACAAATTTATCATTTATAGTAGTCATTTATTTTTTTTGGTAGTTTCATATTCATTATATAAATTATTGATTTAGTAATTCATATCCATTTAATTTTCTTTCATTAATAATCATTATAGACAACTAATTTAGTCATTGTATATTCATTTTATTTGTGTTCATCATTGATTAATATAAACTACTAATAATTTTATGTGTTCATTATTAAACAATATAAATTAATTAATATGATTTTGTAAATAAATTAAAAAAATGTCATACAATGTGCATGTTCATATAATATGAAAACATTTGTTACACATGTTAATTACAATACTAAATAATATCAATTACAACTATAAATAATTTCAACCACATAAATTATGATATGTGAAATGTCACAATATGAGTTTCCAACTTAATATTGGTTGGACTACAATTTACACATGAAAAATTGTTTCATCACTTTAAAACATTATCATTGCGTTTCCAAGGCATTGCAAATGAATTCATCAACTCTAAATACTTGACCATTAGTCTGTATGTGTGTTTCTCATGTGGAATATTGGCCTTAAAGGTATCACTAGATTGGTTCTCTTTTCTCTCTTTTTATTCATTTGTCGCCCCAATGTTATTGTTCTCCTCTTTCTTCAATTCATGATTCTTACTATTAATACTGGATTCCTTTTCTGAAAATGAAAGAATATACAATGTTGAGTATAAGACATGAAAGATGATGAACATTGGAATATAAATTAAAGTGGACTGTAAATCATTTATACGACATATACCTCAACATCAATAATGTCAATGTCATTTTCCCCTAGAAAAACAAGAAACTCAAACAAGCTTCCTTTAGTTGGGTGATATTGGCCGATACGTGGCCAAATGACTTGTAAAAAAAAAAAAAAATCACGATAAAAAAGAACACCTTAGGAACTCAGTATTCAATCTTCAGGAAAATCTTAGGCACAATCATGCGAACTGATTTATATGCTAAAAAGCTCAGGTTGTAGATAACCTCTGAAAACAAATGGAAAGAAAAAGACAACATATAGTAAATAATAAATATAGAACAATTGATGAGCCCAATATAAAATCATTTTATTGATTTAAAAAATAACATAAAAATTAAAAAGAAATTAAAGCATATTAAAATAACATAAAAATATAAAAAAAGGAAAGGCCAAATTTTGAAATACATGCACATGCATGATGTTGTTGAAGTCAAAAGAGCGTGTGGCATATTTCAATCTTTGAAGGTGTACATATGATTCATTATAGAAAATCATGGACTCATGAGGTAGGTGTGGTGCATTTGGGTCAGAGGAAAGTTGCATTGGTTGAAACATTAGGCCCTAGTCATCCCTAAATGAAAAATTAGCTTCGACTAGTTGATCTACCATGATGATTTAAGGTTCTAGCCAAGTTAATCTCTCAATGAACCATGAATGAAAAGTGAACACATGATATTTACATGAATTAAGAATATAACTTGATGGAGTTGGTATGCAGGTCAACATTTTTTATTTTGTTTTATGAGATAAATAGTGTGAGAGGGGAAGGGACAACTCAACTTCAAATCCATCCATCTACATATTCATCTTGAATTGGCCATTTTTTTATGCTCAAATTCATAAATGGAGATCAATATAAATAGAGATCAATAGGCCAAACGTAGACTTTGATCATGGAAGAAGGTCAGGGGTGCAATGGGGGATATGGGTCACTACTGGACTGATTGGACATTGATGATGAGAGCTCATCAATGGGGACTACTCCATCGCAAAACAAGAGCATGAGGAATTTTGGGAAGTTGAACTTCCTACCATGGACATCCATCCTAAGACCTAGTTTATTATGGAAAAATATTTTAGCAACAATGATTCAGTTACCCCAGCTTCCTAAAAGGGCGATGTAGAGAGATTTTGGGTAGAACCTTTCATGGTATGTTTTTCTATGGATATCACTGTTGATTTTTTTCAATTATGTTTTTCTGGTAGTATATTCAATGTGTATACCCCATTGAATATTTGTTTTGTTGGTAGGTTTTTGGTGTATCAAATTGAATTATTTTAATTTTGAGTTTCTATTACTCTATTCTTTATGTGTATTTTCTTATTTTGAAAATTACGTTAGATGTGTAGCAATTGTGCCATTAAATTTCATATGCATATAGTTCTTTGAAGCAATAGGTAATATATTCAAAGTGAATCTATTGGTCCCATGAATGATAGAGGTGTTGTTAGGATAATATGAAGCAACCCACGAAGTCGTAACACAAATAGTGGACTCTAAAAATCAGAGGTTAACATGCTAGAGAAGAAGGGTAACTACTTTGCCAAAATTGCCAAGGGAAGATGCATTAGGTCTTTTCCCATTGAAATTTGTGAGGAAATCCGATTTTGTTGAAATTTCCCATGACTTGTACATGCATCTATAACTCATGACGGGTGTGTATTTTTTTTTCCTTTGAAATTCATAAGGGAAGCCCCTTTTGTTGAAATTGACTAGGAATTTCACCCATCGTTGTGTTTCTATTTTTTCTCCTTCGAAATTCATAATGGAAGTCCACTTTTGCTGAAATTTCATAGGACTTGAACCCATTTTGGTCCCTCTAAAAGTAATCATGAATGGTATGTGTTTTTCCAAACTCACTTAGGAATTGTACCTTGGCTCTTCACTTTGAGGTTCATGTCATATGTCTGGGGCATAATTTCTCATCATTGTAATGATTCCTATGCAAATATCCAGTTATAATGATATTTTACTTGCTACTATAACCAAATATATAAATATTTTGGGAGGCTCCCATACTTTTTGAAATTCTTATGTCATTCATTTGAGGTTCAAATTTGACTCTGTAATGCCACCTCGTTTACCACGTGTTGTTTCAAATACTAGACCATAGTCCAATTAACATCATATTTTTCCTATAATCATGCATTTTCAAATTTATGAAAGGAGGGAGGGGGATGCCCCAATTCATGGAAAAAATTCGCTGAAAATTCAAGTTTAAACAGTCAAGAGCTTTGTTGGGTCCAACTAAATTAATATAAAGTTAATGTCATTTTAGTGTGGATATATTTACTCACATCCATCTTCATGCAAATTTTAGAACATGGTATAATCACCTTTCCTTAAATCAGACCTTTAGATAAGACACAAACTCTCTAAAGTGTTTAGGAAATTTCTTTTATTATTTTTCATAGGAGAGGCTCATGCTCTAGAATAGGCTCTAAAGCAAACAATTATAAAATTTTAGTTGGGATATCTTTACTCACATCCACCTCCATGCAAATTTCGACACATGAGACAATTGCCTTTCCTGGAAGTGGACCACTAGAGAGGACACCAACTCTCTGAACTACTTATGAAATTTCTTTTACTAATTTTCAATTGAGAGGCTCATTCTATGGAAAAGGATTTGAAGTAAACAGTGATAACAATGGAGTAGATTTGTCCTCTTGTTATTTATGTTATTTATGTTGATCTTGAATGATTATTTTCCGATTTTGAGGAAATCGTTATAATTTGAAATGACATATTTTTCTCTTTTCCCTTATAATTCCCCTCACCTTAAAGCTTTATGTTGTGGATTATACTATTCTAGGTAGGCTATGGGGAAGAAGGCACTACTGATATTTCTACTACCAATTTTGTTGTTCATTCCCCAACTTTGACTAGATAGATTTCTTATGTGCTTTTTGTTATAAAATAAAAAATGATTAATATGTTTCTTTGTTGAATGAACAATGTTGTGGAGGATTCTACAAGATAACCAAGAAGAGAAAAAGAGCAAGAGTCTCAAGTGAATATACTAAAGGTAAACTCTAGAATGTCTTTGAAAGAAATGTAGCCTCACCCACACAAGTGAGAGTTTGAATCATGGAAACCACTGCATGGCCCCAGAAACTAAGTTCTATGCATGGAGAAAAATCATACAATTAATATGCTTTGGATGCCACATGAAAAAACAACAACAACAATAATAATAACAACAATAGTAATAATAGAAACAACAAAGGAAGATCAGGTGGATGCCAGACTAGTCCACCTAAACTTCCCAAGGAATCGAGATGGGTTGAGAAATGACTAAACCCATGTGAAGTAGATATAGAAAACAATAACATTTCTCTCATTCAACATCTCATATGGGTCCTCCATGATATTGCATCAATCTCAGGTAATGAAAACCATAAGCTTGCAACACATGGGTTAAGAGCCTTCACTACCAAGATCATGCATCCTGACACATCTCTTCCTTGTTCAAAATTCCTCTCTGTAGATCCAAAGTTGTTTCACAGGGTTTTCATAAAGTTTCATGAGGCAAGTCCATGGTATCAATTGTTGTACACCATAGCCAATAAATATTTGTTCGAAGCCTCTGAAGACCAGACCAATAAGGCTCTTCATGTAATAGACATTGGTGTTTTTCATGGAATATAATGGACCACATTCATGTAGGAATTGACTAGAAGGCCAACTAAGCCTCCTAGTCTGCAAAGGCTAACTATCATAACAGACACTCTTGGGGCACCCTTTTTAGCTGGAACTCCTTCCAATGACTGCACAAACCATTTGAGGAGGTATGCAAAGACTTTGAACCTTAA
This sequence comes from Pinus taeda, assembly GCA_000404065.3. NCBI lineage: Eukaryota > Viridiplantae > Streptophyta > Pinopsida > Pinales > Pinaceae > Pinus > Pinus taeda. The sequence continues at coordinate 132,611 of APFE030144989.1, read as the reverse complement.
TATGGAAGTGAATGTCATTGCACAACCCCTTAATCCCCTTACCAGGGAAATCCCCAGTGATCAAAGAAGATGAGGCATTAGTTATCTATGCACACTTTCATATTCATCAACTCTTAGGGGAGGGCTTGGACAAAAATGAAGGCAAAGACAAATAGTTAACATTAGCCCGCCCCCCGTGACAAGTTCATCAAATTCATAAATGACCTAAATCCCCAAGTGTTTTTCTTGAGTGATAATGATATAGACCATTCGTTTCCTGATTTCATAGAAAGATTTAAGAACTTTGTAGATCGTCTATGGATATTATTGGATTCACCAACATATGTTTCAGAGGGAGAGAGTGTGAGGAGAGATGTATGGTTGAAGGCAAGTCTGGCATGGGGTTAGTTAATAATGTAGTATATGAGAGTGCTTCTCGTGTGGAGAGAAACGAGAGCCATTTGAAGTGGGTTAATAGAGTTAGGGAGGGGGGTTTTTGTTTCATATCCCTAGTGACACCAAAATTCATTGTGCAAGAGCCATTCTTCGTAGACATGATTCAAATTGGAGATGCATTTAGACGATGGGTGTATTTCTTTGTGGTTGAAGAGTCATCCTGTCACCTTTTTCTCTTTGTGGAAGCCATATTTAAATGAGTCTACATGAGGGGACTCCTTGTTTCACTCATATTTTGCAATTATTATACATTTATTTTTTCACTAAATTCGATTTTGTTTTTCATATGTATCATACATAGAAATGTACATTATATTTGGTCCCTTGAATTTGTACTTTGGATCAAATTCAATGCTTCTATTTAACTGAAAAACATAAATGATACAAATAATAAAGAAAAAATGATAATTGCATCCATTTATCATTTGATGCTCAATGAAAATCATTGTGTGGCAGTTTCACACAAGAACCTTAACATCATTACCGATTGTTTTACCTTCACCCTATATATACAATCCATTGTCTACCTATTATATGTTGTGGAGATTTTTTGGGCATCTTTTCTATTAGAATTTACACATAATAGAAAAAGGATTTATTAAAATTATGTGAGTGAATTGATCTCATTCAAGCTAGATAATTCAATTTTGGCCAATGTACTTGAAGAGAAAATTGCATTCCTTTATTCTAGTATAGTACAAAAATAGGGGGACTCTGCTTTCCCACTACTAGTACACTTGCTCCGGGGTGAAAGATAATAGGAAGAAAGGACAAATCTGCAACATACTTCTCCATAAATATTTCTTTGAGAAGTAGGATACCGACAAATAATGGATTATTGCTTGACTGTGTACTTAGATAAGAAGTAGGTTCCACTTGCAGCATCCACTACAGATGCTCCAAAAGTGTAAAAAAAATATAAAGAAGAAGATGTGATTCTGTGGGTAGTTCTAGAGACAATCGTTTGTTTACTTTATCATAAAATTCCCCTTTTCCTTCAAGCTCGTACTTCTTCAGATAGATTCCTTCTATACATTTTGAACATTTCCCCATACAAATTAGAACTGTACCTAGGAAGTTAACACTTGATTGAAAGAGTTAGCATCCCAAACTGGTATTACTCAAAATTAAACCTAAATATATTTTCACCTTTAATCCATTGTACTGTGTAATTTGCATGAACACTACTTTGTGGTAACAACTCCTTAACCCACTCTCTTTTCATCAATGCATGCAACCTTTGTTACTTAGTCATGACATTGAAACATTTTTGAATAAGAGGATTGAAAGGTTTCTCTTTCAGACATTAAAGGCCTAGTAAAGATGGGGCTGTGGTGCTACATTCAAGATAGAATTCAACCCACGATAATTATAGATACAAAGAATACAATTTGAATAGAAAGTATTCAAATATGTTAAACTGAACACATGTTAAAAGGTGGAGAACTACATTAATTCTTTGAAACCTGAACATTTCAAGCCTAAAAGTGACCCAACATCAAGGAATTAAACATTGAGCTTGCAAAGGACTCATTATATATATAAACATTGAGGTTTTAGAGTGACTTATAATGCAATGCTCAACCTTTTAACAACATAAAATATGCACCCAACACTATTAAGTAATGTAACTTACTAGGAGGATCATCTCATGCTTGTATGAGAGTATCACCCAACTGATGAAGAACTCCATCCTCATCAAGGCTAAATGTTGTTTGCAACTCACTAGAAACATTATCATATGAAGCAATAGAAGAGACTCCAAAATTTGGTACATTACTACCTGATTATGTTAAGGTGATAGAAATCCTAAGCTTTGCTGCCGCTTGCATGACCCATCTTGGAAAGAACACAAATCAATATTCAAAATCAAATTTGATATGTAAATAATACATTCCAACATTTCCAGATGGCCATATTTGAGGTACACTTTATTCCTATTAATGTGGAGGGTTGTTTTTTACTCAAACAACTCTATGGGGAGCTTCTAATTACTGAGCCATAGATAAGCCTCTGAAATCTGGACCCACATGACCCACATGACTGACACTATCCCTTGGTATGGTTGGTTCTTCTATAGGCCTAGCAATAGGAATTGTTGCAGCGGTAACATGAATATTTAGGTTGCTACTAATGATGTGCCATCTAGGAGCTTTAAGGAAGAGGTGGCCATCATCCCAGTGTGAAGAACATGGGAATACATCTAAATATGATGGACTTGAAATGTTTTCATGTCTTTATTTTACAAGATCCTTGTCTTCCATCCATAGGATGATTGGCACGTCCATTTTTGTTCTCTAGAGTCTAGCATACATCCAGCCACACTGCTACAAGCAATGGTCAGTTGTTAATTTTCTGATCGAACCAATTGAATTGGGTGAGGACAAAAACTTAAATCCATGAATGGTTTCCCTTCATTCAAAACTATTATCTAATTGGTGTGAAAGTTATACTTATTACCATCGGAAGTAGTTCCATAGTTACAACTTGAATGGAGATGTGGATGATCATCCATGACCTGGTTGTTGAGGGCATCCATAGACACGCTTCCAGAATGAAAGACATGTGATTCCACCATTTTCCTTTAAAACCTTGAAGTTGACTGAACATTTGACACTGGGTTCTAGTCAATAACCATTTTATCTTGAGAAGTGCATCCATAATCAACTGCTATATCTGAATTTGTTACAATTCCATTTGACTTCCTATATTTTTGAAACTACGGCTTGGGCTACTCCCTACAACCTACTAATCAGGTAAACTTGGAGCATCCATGAGATTCGGTCTCTCACTAGGATAAATATGTGATTCAATATCCACATTATATTGGACAGACATATTTTCCAAATCAAAAATTTCTGATATAAGGTGCAAGGTGCTCCTTTGGGCTTGCATTATAGCTTCAATTAGTCTCCCAAGTTTATAATTTAAGAAACACAAATGTGCTACTGTGAGTCCCAGATTTGATAGAAATTATAGTTGAGAATGTATCAACTGCATCAATTATTTGAAAAAGACATCACTCTTTAGTGTAGGATTGATCGATCATAAAAATACATTTACTTTCTTCCATAGAGTTTGTAATAATCAATAGGACTTCCTAAATACTTTCAAGGAGTCAATATTAGTCAAGGCCATCTCTAAATTTTAAAATTTAAAACTATAACAATTCTCTTTGAAACGAAAAAATATTAAACTTCACATATGCACTACAAGATATATTCAAAATAACAACTCCAAACTTGAAAAAGGGAAGACAATATTTTCTAATATCTTTATAATCTCAAAACATATTGCATGATAGAATATGGGATTGCTAGTGTTGTGTAGATTTAACAGTAAATCTAGTGGTTCTTGGATCCTCAATCCTAAGCCAAGTATGTTATTTCTAATTATCACTTCCCACTACTTTTGGACATCTTTACAACTATATCAATGCCACTAAGTTGTTTCAATATTCATACACAAATATCAACTAGAAAGATACCAGAGGACATGCTAATACTATTTCTAAGAGCAGGACCTATGAACAATGTTCATTTACCTGTTTGCGAGACAGGTAAGTCTATTCAAAGGACTTGTATTGAACATATCAAGTGCGAGTAAAAACTGTAGAAACAAGAACAAGAAAAAGAAGGGACATTATTATAAATCAACTACACAAATGACAAGATAAATGCACAACATTGAAGAAATTAACAAATAAAACGTGCATATGTAGAAAAATGCTAATAAAGGTTTTAATATTTATTGAGGTCACATGTGTTACTGGGAATAGTGTCCACTCGGATGCTGCTATTCGCACTAAGATGGGTGGCTATCTTAGAAACAAACAAGTAAAGTCTACTTTCGTTTTCTTTTATGAAAATAGACAAGAGGAGAACCAAGAAGACCAACCTTAGTCTTGCGCTTGATTTCCTCTCCTTCTTGACAGAGCTTCGCCGCTTCTTCTTCATCTACCCAACTTCAAAGAGAACCTGTGGAATCACAACAACATACTACTATCAAAGAAACAAAGATCTATATTCATAAATAACACACGACCAGATGTGTGTTGACCATATAAACGCATATATAAACAAGTACACAAGAATATGGAAGAAAATTAGAATAGTTTTATTAAGATGAAAAGTAGCAAGAGGATTACAACCATATGTTCTGACCCAGCATCATCCTCCAGCTGGGAATCCCTTCTTCACCTCAAGCAAAGCTTAGATCACCCAACACTATGAATGTACACCAGAAAACCAACAACACTTCTCTATAAGATACAAAATTCCAGCCGCTGGATCTCTGTGATGATGGATCCATATATAGATGATTACAGAGAGGTGAGTCATCTTCTGAGATCTTGATTAGTGTCCTCTCTCTGATAGTTCCTGCTTCTACTTGGAGAATGATGATCTCTTACTCATCCTTGGTCGAAACAGAGAGGCAAGTGTCAGAAGGGAAGCTTCTGGAAGATTCCATGATCTTCCACCTCACATTTTTGTCCTTGCCATTTGTCCATTCCCGAACATCACACCCTACAGAGGAGCAATTTAGTATGCATCGCACCTTGTACATTGGGAAGGTGATATGCATCGCACACTCTGCACTGAGCTTTCAGTATGGTCCAGTTTTGACCATTTATGAGCAGTTTTCAGTGGAGAACTTTTGGGAGATGATGTAATCAGCTGCCCTTGTTCCTTTAGGCAGTGAAGCAACACTTTTAGGGACTTAGGAGCCCTTAGTTTATGGACATTTATGATTGGGGTTGAAGTGCCCAAAAATGTCTATAACACCGACCAAGCTCCTCACCTTGTGGAAGCCCAATTGTACTCGTACAAAAGAAGGATGGGACCTGGAGACTTTGCATTGGTTATCAAGCACTAAATAAAATCATTGTCAATAACTGATACTTGATTTGATAGATTGATGAAATTCTTGGCCATATAAAGGGGGCCAAGTACTTCAACAAGATTGATTTGAAGTCTGGACATCATCAAGTTCTAATAGAGCCCATAGATGTATGGAATACCACCTTCAAATATAAGGAGGGATTTCTTGAGTGGTTGGTCATGCCCTTTTGGTTGAAAAATGCCCCCTAACTTTTATGAGGTTGATGGATGACATCTTGTAGCCTTTGATCAACTCATTCATGGTTTTATATTTGGATGGCATCCTCATCTTCAAAAGGAGTTGGGTATAACACTTGCTACATATTTGGTAGGTCCTTCAATCCTCGCGGCAACAAAAGCTATGTGCCAACTTGGAGAAGTGTTCCTTTGGCATGAACTAGGTCTATATTTGGGCTACATAATCAATGAGTAAGGTGTGATTGTTGATTTAGTTAAGATCCAAGTCATTCAAGATTGGCCAGCCCTGATGACTATGACAGAGCTTCAAAACTTCTTAGGCCTTGTTAATTTATATCAGAGAGTTGTATTGGTTTTCTCTCATATTACTTGGCCCTTGAGTCAAGTTACCAAAGGCAGGGACAAAGAAAAGTGTTTTTGGAATAGAGCCCATAGATGTATGGAATACCACCTTCAAATCTAAGGAGGGATTTCTTGAGTGGTTGGTCAAGCCCTTTTGGTTGACAAATGACCCCCTAACTTTTATGAGGTTGATGGATGACATCTTGCAGCCTTTGATCAACTCATTCATGGTTTTATATTTGGATGGCATCCTCATCTTCAGAAGGAGTTGGGCATAACACTTGCTACATATTTGGTAGGTCCTTCAATCCTCGCGGCAACAAAAGCTATGTGCCAACCTGGAGAAGTGTTCCTTTAGCATGAACTAGGTCTAATATTTGGGCTACATAATCAGTGAGCAAGGTGTGCTTGTTGATTTAGTTAAGATCCAATTCATTCAAGATTGGCCAGCCCCGATGAATATGAAAGAGCTTCAAAACTTCTTAGGCCTTGTTAATTTATATCGGAGATTTGTATTGGCTTTCCCTCATATTACTTGGCCCTTGAGTCAAGTTACCAAAGGCAGGGACAAATAAAAGTGTTTTTGGTCTGAGGCACAACTAAAGGCATTCTTGAATTAAAACATTGCCTTTGCTCTGTACCAATCCTCACCTTGCCATAACTACACCAACCATTTTAGATTGAGGCAAACGCCTCAAATTATGTTATTAGTGTAATCCTCACTCAACAAGGGCACCCGATGACCTATCATAGTGAGATGATATCTTATATTGTTTGTAGGCACCCTACCTATGATAAGGAGATGTATTCTATCATGCATGTCTACCAACAATGGAAGCATTATATTCTAGGGAAGGAGATGATCCTCCACACAAATCATCGACCTATTCAATTTATGAAGACATAGGGGAAGTTGTAGACTGATCACCATTAGAAATGGTCCACATAACTACAACATTTCCATTTGAACATAAATTACAAGAAGGGAAGCACTAATCATGTCGCACTCTGCCTCATTCGATCCCCGATTGTGGCACTGAGTTCTCAACTCTTATGAGCATGAAACCTTTGGATGGCCATAACTATATGAAAGTGACTTAGATTTCATTGCTATCTACAATATGTTGATGGATGGAAATCCAATTCTAGACTTCCACATTCAGGATTGAATAATGTTCTATATGGGACATGTTTTTATTCCTTCAAGCGAGCGTGCCAATATTATTTGGGAGGAAAATTACAATAGTGCTGCAAGACTATTTGGTGTTGAGAAGACAATGGAAGTATTGTAGAAATATTTTATTGGCCGAAATTTCAATAGATGTTGGAAAATATATCAGACCTTGAATTTCTTGTGTCATCACGAAGCCAACCATGAAGAGACAAGGCTTGTACACTCCTCTTCCTACTCTTAGCCGACCTTGGGAATCCATATCCATGGTCTATATGTCTGGACTCCTTTCTACCAAGTATGGTAATGGCTGTGTATTTGTGGTCGTCAATAGATTTTCTAAGATAGCTATATTGATGGCCTCCAAGAAGAGCATCATAATAAAAGACATTATCAAACTCTTATTCCAATGAGTGTGGGTTCATTTTGGTATTCCATAGACCATTATATCAAATTAGGATAAAAGGCTCCTGAGCACATTCTGGTCAAGCCTCTGGTCGTTATTGGATACTAAGCTCACTATGTCGACTGCATTTCATTGGCAAACTAATGGCCAAGCATAGGTTGCCAATAGGATGATAGTGAACATACTACACATGTACAACTCCAAGCATCCACAAACATGGGACATGAGTCTTCCCTATGTGAAAAATAGCTATAATAGAGCTTTTCGTTGCTCGAATGGCCATAACCCCTTTCAAGTGGGAATGGGATTTCAACCATTGTGTCCCCTTGATATTGATGGGTCCCATCAATAGGCATATTTTGAGGCCCTTTGTATTATCCTCCATCCCTTAAAACTCTCCTTTTCTCACATTAATTTTCATTTTTAGCCATAATATGTTGATTAGGAAGAGTTAAGAGTGCTTGTTGTATTTCATGGCCTATTGTGATTAAAATGTAGGAAAAATAATCATTTTTAGAGATATTTACTATGCAATGGCTTGTTGGAGACATCTAGAGAGGATATAGGAGGCTTTTCCACTACATTAACTCTCCAACTCGGCTTGAGATCAAAGATTCCTCACCAACAACTCGAATTCCCTAGAAGCTAAGGAACTCAAGTGCATGTGAAGATACAAGGGAACCACATCCAACAATTTCAAGATTTTGGATAGAGGCAATCCTCCTTTCAAAGGAGTTTCCCCTCAACAACTTTTTGTATAAATAAACAAGCGTAAAGGCTCATTAGGATTGGAACTTCTGTTGGAGGTAGGAGTAGCTACTGAGAGCCTAGTGCTTGATACTATTATTTTAATCTTTCGTGTGATGTATGTGACTCTTATTTTCTATCAATGAAATATTATTGTTGGCCTACATCTGAGTTAACTTTGGAGGGCTAAAATCCCTGGGTTTTTGCCTAACCCAAAGGCTTTAGTCCCTCTCATGTATTCTTTCCTTGTTCTTGTTCAATTTATTGTATTTCTTTCCTTGCTTAAGTAGGGATTATATTACAAAAAATTTAGTTGCAGGTTTAACCACCACCTCTGTTGTGGGAAGTGTGGCTGGAGGATCTACAACCACAAGCCAAAAAAATGTGTTTAAGATTTCTTGGAAATTGTTAAGTTTTGGATTGTAACTCTTCTGCATGCTTGGTTTCTTCAACTTAGAAGTTAGTAGCATTTATTTGGCATTTAGAGTAGGTATATGTTGTAGGGTAGAGTATATCTTAAAGAAATAAAATTCAACTCATTCTTTCCACTTTGATTCATTTTGTTGCCATATTGATAATTTAATGCATGTACTTGATTAGTTTGCAAGGATTGTTGTTGAATTATAGGGTTTGGCACACTCATCCACATCCACTTAGGCCATTCCACCTTCCTCCTAGACACCTCACATTTCTCTCAAACTTTCCCACCAAGATCACCCTTACACGGCCAATGAAGGTCATCGTGGGCATGAAGTTTTGTACTACATATGCCTCTAAGGGGTACTAGGCTTTGAAAAAGGGCTCCCACACCCTTCATTCACCTTCATCTACATTCTTTCACCTTCAAGACAACATCCTTTCCCTCAGAAATCTCTCAAACCCATTGTTGTAGCAAAACATGGCCTCTTGTAGCAAAGCAAGGCCTCCGATAGCACTTCCTGTAGTAGTCTTCTAATACAACTTAAATCCAACCAGATTTTCCCTAAAACCTGAATCTTGAATTTTGAAGTTGAATAATGGCCCCCAGGTTTTGATTTCATGATTAAGGAAAATCCAAGACCACTCCAACATGATCTTTTCTCCACTACAATCACAAAACAACAAGTAGAATTAGACTTAATTTTTTTGAATTTCATAGTTGTGTTGAAGATTGAATTCCTCCTTTCCAATCAAATTGCAATTAGATAAATGATTCATGCAAGTAGAATATTAATTTTATTGGTTTGCAAGTAGAGTAGCATGGTTTACTTATGCAACTAGAATATTCTATTCCTTTCATGCAGTTACAACTAGACTTTACATTTAATGAATGGCATTTTCATTTATGTAGTTAGAATTATGTTCATTTTCCTTGCAATCATGATATGCTTTCATAAGAAATTCTCTTTGTAGTTAGTTGAAGGATTGGTCTTTGTATACCTTGATCTGATCTAATGATTGGGCGTAACATGAGTAGAACTTAGCCTATTGTGCATAGAGCACTGTCACCTCTAAGTTTGTATGAACCCTGAGTTGATAATTTAAGTTGAGAGCCTTGGAAGCTACAGCATCCTTGATGCAATACCATGGCTCATCACTTTTTGGTGCTATTGTAAGGGAGGTGTCCAAGTAGGTGTTGTCTCTACTTAGAAGTTACTTGCTTTTTTATTTTGTTTTGCATCAACCTTACTGATTTGAAAGCTTAAAAAAAAAATATCTCATTCTTTCATGCCTCATAGGAGTAGGGATAGTCAAGGGAAATTCTCACCAAAAACCCCCACCCCTTCAAGAAACTAGCCTTCATTCTTCTTTGGTGATTGTGAACTTCCCTCTCTGATTACTGGGGACTTAGAAGACCCTCTAGGTGAGTAACTTGAAATTTTTTAGGAACCCATAACAGAAAAAGAACCTATCTCACCTACCCAAACCATGGCTGAAAATAGACAAAACGAGATTTTCCCTATCAAATAAACTAATGGGAGGCCAAAATGAATAATATAAGCCATGTTTCCCTTCCACATTTCCATGGCCTAACCTCTGAGGACCATGAAACATTCATGTTTGAATTTTCTATTGTATGTCAGACATATGATTATGCCTTTGATGAATAGAAGCTAAATTTGTCTCCATCTACCCTCACATATGTAGCCTTGCACTAGTTTATGAGTTTACATGGAGAAAACATCACTACCTGGGCCCAAATGCAACAAGCCTTCAATGGAAAGTACAAGGGTTATTGTAGGTCCACAGAAACAAATGAAGAAATATTTAGGATGATCCTAGGATTAGATGAATCCTTAGAGGACTATGAGGAAAGATTCCAACTCAATTATAGGAGGCCTAATTGTACCCTTGGACCTGATTCACTCAAGCTAGTCCTTCTCTAAGGGATCGGGGATGATGCAATGGAAATTCTCAACATACAACATGGAGGAGACATCTACCAATTGCCTTATGATGACATCAAAATAGTATTAAGGAATCACTCTAGCGTTTCTAGGAAAAAGGGTAGGTCTTGATGGACCCTGCTATTGCACCAAGGATGTTGCAACTCCCAAGGGCTTCTCAACTTAAATTATCAACCCGGGGTTCATACAACCTTAGAGGTGACAATGCTATATACACAAAAAGTTAGGTTCTACTCATGTCATCCTCAGTCATGAGATCAAATCAAGGTCTTCATAGACTACTCCTTTAGCTAACTACAAAGAGAAAAACAAGTGACAATTGCAAGGATATGAACATGATTCTATTATAGAAGTGAAAGTGCCATACATTCAATGTAAATGTTGAATTGAAATTGCATGAAAGGAAAAAGGCCAGTCTAGTTGCATAAGTAAACCATGTTATTTGATTTGTATACCTAATCAATGTAAGAGCCTACTTTCATGAATCATCTATTCATTTTCACTTGCTTGAAAATGAGAAATTCAACCTTCAACACAATTATGAAAAATTTTGCTAATTCTAATTGTATTTGTTGTATTATGTTCGCAGTGAAGAGAAAATGGAGTTGGAGTAGTCTTAGAATCTTCCCAGATCATGAAATCAAGTATTGGGGGCCATTATTCAAATTCAATACCCAAGGGTCAAAATCTAGAGTGAATTTGGTTGAGGAAAACAATGCTGCATGTCTGCTACAAGAAGTGCTACAGGAGGCCTTGTTTTGCTATAAGAGGGCGTCCGAGAGCCTTTTGATGGTGGGAATGGTGTATTGAAGGTAGAAGAAGGTGGATGAAGGTAGAATAAGGTGAGTGAAGGGTGTGGGATCCCTTTGGCCGAGCCTAGTACCCCTTATAGGTCTATCTTGCACCAAAGTTTGTGCCCACAATGTCCTCCATTTACCTTAAAAGAGTGATCTCGGTGGTAGATTTTGGAGGTGTTGTGAGGTGTATAGGAGGGAGATTGAGTGGCATAGGTGGATGTAGAAAGGTTTACCCACCCCTGAAGTTCAACACAATATCTGCAAACCAGTCAAACGCATGCATCAAATGATCAATATTACATCAAAGTAAATTAACATGGAAAAGATGAGTTAAATTTTATTACAATCTACTCTAACCTACAACATAACTTCTAATTGTCAAAACAATGCTACTAACTCCTAAAGTGCATAAAATAAACATGCATAAAGATTATAGTCCCATACTTAACAATTTCCAAGAAATCTTAAACAAGTATTTTTGGGTTGTTATTGTAGATCTTCCAATCACTCTTCCCACAATAGAGGTGATAAGAAAACCCACAACTACAAATTTTGTAATATAAAACCTACTGAAACAAGAAAATCATTGCAATAACTTGAGAAGGAACAAGGAATAAATGCAGGAGAGGGACTAAAGCCTCTGGGTTGGGCCTAAACCCAAGGGTTTTAGCCATCCAAATCTAACTGAGATCCATACCAATAGCGAAATTCCCATTAATAGAAAATAAGGGTCACATACATCATATGAAATATGAGAATAACAATGTCAAGCACTAGGCTCTCAGTAGCTACTCCTAGTTGCAACAAAAATTTGAATCATAATGAGCCTTTTGGCTGGTTTATTTATAAAAAGTAGTTGAGGGAATATCCCTTGAAAAGAGGAGCGATTCCATCCAAAACCCGAGATTTGTGGATCTGGTTTCCTTGGGTCTTCACATGTACTTGGATTTCCTCAACTACTAATAAGTTCCTCGTGCTCATTTAGTTTCTATGACTCATAGCACACTACCTATTCTTCTTGCATAAGGACTCCACTAAGCCCTCTCTTACAAGCATATGTACATACCACAATTTTTTTTCTTCCGAATTTGTGATCTTTAACACTTGAGCATGTGTCAGCAGCTGCTTTAACTACTCAAAAATGGCTACACATTCCTCTGTCCATTCAAACCTATTTCCCTTCCTTTGCAATGATGTGATAGGTTAAGAAATCTATGATAAGTTCATGATGAACCTTCTGTAGTACCTTATTAACCCCATGAAGTATCTCACTTCATCCACATTCCTAAGAGATGCTCACTCCATGATAGCTCTTACCTTTTATGTTTCCACTGATACGCATTGGAAACCACATGTGCCAAGTAATGTACCTCAGTCTGAAAGAAATTGTACTTGTTGAGAATAGCATACGACTAATTCTCTCTCAATAATATCAATATTGTTGCCAAGTGTTCAACATGCTCTTCTTCACTTTCAAAATATACCAATATGCCATCAATGAACACAATAACAAACTTTCCCAAATAAGGATGCAACACACTATTCATCAAGCACATAAAAGTAGCTGGAGCATTATTCAAACCGAAAGGAACTACAACAACCTCATAATATCCATACATATTCCGAAAAGTTTTCTTTTGAATGTCATCTTCTTTAATGGTTGATTATATCTAGATCTCAGACCAATCTTCAAGAACATTGTTTCTCCCTTCAAATGATCGAACAAATCATCAATCCTGATAAAGAATACTTGGTCTGATTGGTCACTTTGTTCAACTTCATGTAATCAATGCACAACCTAAGATCACCATCCTTTTTCTTCACAAAAAATACCGGCGTGCCCATGGTGATACACTTGGCCTAATGTATCCTTTTTCAAGCATTTCCTTCAACTTCAACTTTATCAACTCTAGAGTGCTCATCCTGTATGGTGCTTTTGATGCTGGTGTTTCTGCTGGTACCAACTCAATAGATATATTCACTTCCTTGTGAGGTGGAAACTCTGAAATCTTTGCGGGAAATACATCTTGAAATTGTTGTAAAACCAAGTACTTTCTCAAGACATTTGCATCACCAACTTCTTTACATTTGGCACTAGAAACATGCAATGCAAATAACACACACCCTTTCTTGTGATTGCACTTTTCCCATGACTACACTTGTCCTGCATAGCTGTCACCATCCTAATTGATGTTTCTTTATTCTTACCCTATAAGATTCTCTATTCTTCGTTATCATTCAAAAACTCAATATCTTTGTCATAACATTCCACCTTGGTCCTATGGGGATATAACCAGTCCATACCCAAAAGCATACTATATGATCCCAACAAAAATAATTAAAATGAGCTGATGTAGGCACATCATTCAACTCAAATGCATAAGCTCTTACCCAATTATGAACTCATTTCTTTGTACCTATAGCCAACTACACTAACCAAGACTCTGCATGTACTTATTTATTCAAACCACACTTATCCACTAGGTTAGGATTAACATAACTATAATTAGATACAGGGCCAATCAAAATAGAAACAACTTGTTTACAAAGCTTACCATCCATCTTGATAATAGATGCTTGGTGATTTTCCTGCAGTTATCCAATCCTTCATATATCCTAGTAACACTTTTTCAAACATACCCAACCATCTGCACCTCTTGGGAACTGTAAATATGCATTCTACCACCCTGATGCCATGGGAAATCTCTTTGATTATGATCTTTGCCACAATTCCAACACCGTACGAGCTTCCTATCATCACCCTTGTTCCACTGAGATTGAAAATCCTATCCTCTATTAGATGCATTAATCTTATTGTGTGGCACTCATCCTCCTTGTTACTTGTGTCCTAAGGCCTTTCCCGTTTCTTGTTCCATTTCCCTTTATTCTTATTATTACCTTTCTAGTCCAGTTTAGTCTCAGATTTGTGCTTTGATTGCTCATAACAATGCTTTATCTTTTTGATGACTTCCTCCAATGATTAAGGCTCATCGAACTCAATCCTATCTTTGAATGCTATTGACAACCCACTAATGAATTTATGAATCTTGGCCTCCTCCTCCTTGAGGTAAGTAACATACCTTAATAGCTCCAAGAATCTTCTAGTGTACTCCTCATTGGTCATAGATCCCATCTTTAGCTCATAGAATTCTTTTTCCCTATCATCATAGTATCTCTCTGATAGATAATTCTTTCAAAATAGCCTCTCAAACTCACTCCAAGTCAACTCCTCCTTATAAATATCTCTGACGTTCTTTACATCTTCCCACCAGATATATGCTTTACCTTTAAGACTGAATGTATTTATTCTAGTCTTCATATTCTTTGAATAATCATGCAATCTGAAGAACTTATTATTTCTAAGCAAGCATGCTTCTGCATCCCATGTTTTCTTCATCTCTCCATCAAATGTAGGCGGATTTTCTTTCTTAAGCTCAATTGAAAAATGATGATGATCATAGTGCATATCATAACCAAAACTAGAATAGTATCTGTGTCTATCACCTCTCCTATCTGGAGTGTCCAAGAACCTACCATCTCTAATCATGTCATCTCTATCCAACTTGTACCCACCAAGAGACCTACCTCCATATGCCCCATTAGTTATGTCCTCCTGTCCATGACTGATCCGAAGTAGCCCTTGACACTGCAATTCTGAAAAACTCTGAAGGATTACTACAGTAACCTCTGTTTGTTTCTCTTGTGCCCGTATGATTATGTCATTATCTGCTTTGCAAATCCTTATTTTTGCCTTCAAGTTTCTCAATGTGTCTGCTAAGTCAGAAGAATTCCCAACACCACAATGTTCATCTAATCCATAAGGAGAATCTCCTGAATTGTAGTCTACAATTCTGCTAGTCATCTTGATCTCTTTCCTGCAAGACATATTATGTCAATAAAACCAAATCATAAACAAACAAACGTACCTTAGCATCATTCAGGGAGGATATCTCCTAAAAGATCAACTAATCAGCATAATGCATGTATAAACATAACCATAACAACATGTAAATATGTATCATGTAGATAAAACAACATATAAACATCATTCTAACCATAGTCCAGTCATGAATGCAGAACCATATCAATCACATACCATGACCTCATGTATGACAACAACAACCATACCAATGTACACTTGAAAACATGTAAGCACTTGACATGCATAAACAACGCGTAATCAATCATACACTCATGACCACGCATTCCACAACAACACCATCAACCTTCACATGGCGACATCACTACAACCATGCTCATAACCATGCATATGCAACAAGCACATATACCACAAGCATAAGGAACACATATGCAACTGACATGAATGCATGACCAACACACCGCCCATCCAATTCTAGGGGTGAACCATGCTCTGATACCCCTCTATAACACCCTAGGGCCTACTCCCATATCTACCTAAGTAACTAACCAATAGGGTTAAACATGTGATGAAGATTTACCGTGATATGATTCAACTCCCTATGTGTCAGTTAAGGAAGTGGAATCGATAGAACAAAACAATACAGACCTTCCAGACCTACTGCAAAACCCCCAAGATCCATCCAAACCTTCCAGGTGACTAGCCCCTAAGATAAACTAACTTTTTACTACATTAATCCCCCATTTTATCCCATGAGATGAGAATGAGTGCGATTGGGATCCTCCACTCACCCCCAAATATCTTGGGTTGTGTTATATTCTTTCCATGACTAGCCTACATAGTTAACCAGTGGGTTAGGGGGGGGCAAAGCCCCCCCTTCGTTGCGTAGTGGAGGGGTTAGAGGGGGGTTTGAGGGGG
>APFE030144989.1:96614-116023 GCA_000404065.3 Pinus taeda | reverse complement strand
GGGGTGTGGTAGCCACCCTCTACAAGGTTCGGGGCAGTGCCCCGAGATTTTTTTTTTTGAGCCCTATATTAGGTTGAGTAGACCTACCTATGGTTTTGTGCATGGTTTTCACACATGGTTTTGGATGCGATGGTTTTCGGTCCATGGTTTTAGATGCGATGGCTTTCGGTCCATGGCATTGGATGCTTCGGCATGTATAAATATGCATTGTAACATTGAAAGGAACATAATGAAAAATTAATCTGGTAATCCCGGTTTTGGGATCTAGTAGAAAATATCTGTGTATATGTGTTTTATGTGTTATGCTCTCGCATTGTTTATTTTCTGTGTTTTAGAATTCGTATGCAGGTAATATCTGTATGGGGTTAACACCTACAACAACATGGGTATGCCTGCAACTAGGGGCTTTCCCAAGTAGTTATGTGTCCATGACTCCGAATTTTGTGCCACTTTTTTAGGCCCAAGGCTTAGGTCACTGCCTAGAAATCCATGACACTTCCAGAAATGAAATATAACAATGGAACAATGATACAAATGTAATTACTTGAAAAAGGACTTGACTAGATCCTTGCTAGCAATGACAGACATTTCGTCAAACATGTCACAAATATGCATTCTACAGGTTTAAACAACATATCTGAGCATAGGGGTCTCATAATTATCTGAGACTCACTAAGAAGCATTGATGCCCCATCACAATAACTGCATTACCATCTATTAAGTCATATAATCATTATGCATTCACTGATTAACCAAAACATGATGGGAGACATATATTTTCACTGTCATAAAACTCATTCATGACCAACATATAACCAACAAAAATATTAGGGATATAAAAACCATATAAGCGACACATAAACAAGTATATTTACCCAGAAAATACCAAGGTGAAAGAGAGATCTTATTGATGATTGCATAAGACGACCAGGTATGGTACTTCCAAGAACCACCCAATTGTAGATTAGGCTGAACCAAATATTTCTTTCAGACAGTCACCCCCGTGCCATATTATAAGAATGAATGTAGGATCTCATAAAACAAATCAATAAAACCATCCAAGTCTTCCAAAGGCCAAACCACCTCAACCCTCAAAAAGTGATTCCACCTCATGGCCAGACATCACTAACCATCACCATATTGGTCTCTACCCAAGTTGTTTAGGGCTCCAAAGTGCTTGCTCCAACTAAGGCTCCAGGACAAGTAACTCAACCCATAGTTGTTGTCGGGATTTAGAGTGTTTGTCCAACTAAGTCTCTGAGAGTAGTAACTCAACCCACCAAGGGATCTAGAGAATTTTTCCAATTAAGTCTCTAGAGCGTTTGCCCAACCAAGGCTCCAAGAACTAATAACTTAACCCACAACTAAAGGAACATGAGAACCAACCAGAAAACAAAAGAAAATGAACCCGCAACACCATGGATATCCAGGAAATGGCAAGGATATGAAAATCCATCGTCAATCTAGGCAATCCTCCATGCCAATGACAAATCATAACCAAGATACTACATGCATATGCCATGCATGCCAAAATTAGTGAGGAAAACATACATGCAACTCGGTACTTGCAAGAAAACCCTGTTGTAGCTACTGTTCCTGATTGCCTCTCGCACTTCCTGCTCTTACTTTGCCTTCTTGCTCGAAAACTCCAAGTATGCCACACTCCTCCAAGAGTTCTCCAAGAAACTCTAAGTGTCTAAGAGTATGAGAGAGAGGAGAATAGAGGGAGAGCGCTCCAAAACTGAACTAAAAAAATTGTGTGTACTTATCCTCATAAACCTTTTTATTAATGAGGCCTCTATTTTCTTCATTTTCAATTATTTTCTTTCATTTTCCCTCTCACATGCAACTTGTGACCTTTCACCTCCCTTTTCTCCTAATTTCCATTATTTTCATAAATAAAATGTCAATAAATGCCACTTTTCCTTTCCAAATCCTTATTCATTTCCTTTCTTAATTTCCTTAGCCATTATTTAACCAAAATTGATCCCCATCACTATGTTTTTTCCCAACATTCATCTTGGAATACGTGTCCCATGACCAAGGTCTTCTTTTACATTTATTAATTTTACATGGTTTTTTGTAATGAGGGTTGTTACAATGAACTTGGCTTGATGTGCCCTTTTTGTAACAACTCATGAATCTACCTCTTGATTTCATCATTCTCCATAAAAAAACATCGATAGCTTGTTCCATTGGTTAGTGGTGTGCCTGAGGTCGTATTGATGGAGTGCTTGGCCTAATAGTGTAGAGGTACCCTTGTGGGTGAGGTGGAAATATCCCTGTACTCCTCCATGACCTTGTTCATCTGCTACTGCCTTGTGGAGAAGCCTTATTTGGAGGTTGTGGCCACAATCTTCTTCTTTCCCTTAGGGTGAATCATAATGAAAACAAATTTCCCGATCTGGGAAATGATCTTATCGCATTGCTTCGTGGTGATCAAAGATATGGTAGTAGGCGATGCTACCTTCAGTAACAATAATAATAGCAGTGTGAGGTCTAGATTCATACACAACATACCACTTCCACAAACATGGTTGTCCTAATAATACATCACAAAATTCAAGAGGAGAAACGTCACATAGTACCTCATTTATGAAGGGCTTGATGTTGTAGGCAAGGCAAAATTGTTGGTTAAAGCAGAGATCTCGTCCTTAGTGAAGCCACCTGATGGTGTACGACTACGGGTGTGCTGTGGTTGGTAGGCCCAGCCACTTCATGACCTCCATTAAAATGAGGTTCTTTTGGCTTCTGCTGTCAAAAATGCACTGTAGCGGAGAACCCTTCAACCACATATGTGAGTGGAAGAGGCACCCCCTCCTCTGTATCTTTGGGCTCATTCTTTTGGATCTTGGTGGTGGAAACAATGGCACTAAGCTCCACATCAATAATATGTTTCCCTTTGTCATTCCCCTTGTTGGGTTTTGACTCAGAGTCGAAACATGCATCTTCTTCGAAAGCCTTGAGCTTGGCCACCAATGACTACTTAGACCAACACTCACCTGTGTTATGAGTGGGGCTCTTATGGAACTCACACCATTTTCTTGTATCCTTCTTTGTCTTCATGGTGTTGTTCTTTTCTTATAGCTTTGATGGGTTGTCTTGGGTTTCTGCACCTTGGCTTTGTCCTTTGCTATGCAGTTTGGGGGAACCTTTCCCTCGCATTAGATTTGCAAATCCAAAGTCTCACTTCTTCTGTTTAAAATTTTTCTCGATCTTGACAATGTATCAATAGGTCGTGCCGAGCGAGGAGATATCTAGGAACCCCATCTTGTCTTGGCTTTACTTGTGTAGATAGTCGTCGTACTTGAGTACCAATGTCGCTCAGAATCCTTGATACCCAACTTCGTGCAAAGGGTATGAAAAATATTTGTGAACTCTAGTGTCTTGGTCCCTTCCTTGCCGCAACATGGTCCACTTTATGTATTTATCCTCATAGCTTTTGACAGGTTAATACTGCTCCTTTATGGTGTCCCAAAAAGAATTCCAAGTGGGTGTGGCTAAAAATATTGAGGGTGCACTCTCATCCTTCTTCTCATAGTAGGTTTCCCACTAGTCCTTGATGTGCGGGGTGGCTTTGTGGAGTGAAAAAGTAATATTTTCCCAGTTGGAAAAATCATGAACTGAAAAATATCCTTCTAGCAGATTTGACTATTTATCTATATCATCCACATCTATATGACCTTAAAACATGGGGATATCAAATTTAACTTGTACCTTAAGGGTGTGGCGCTTCCAGATTGGCTACTAGAAGTAGATATGTTGCTTGTGGGTAGTCGTCGAAGGATCTGGGAAAAGTTTTCCATCATTACGTTCCTTTGTCGTTCGAGAGCTTCTTCGAGCAATATTTTGAAAGGATCTCCTGCCCCCTCGTCATTGTTCTCTTCCACCATGGGAGGTTGTCGAGGTTTGCGAGGTTGGTCTTGCAAAGCTTCAACTAGTTCAAGCCCTAATTCCTTATACCCTGACCTCATTGGGGACATGCAAATAAAAACAGAGAAAGAGCAGACCACTTTGGTACCATTGATCGAAACTTAAACAAGAACACAACAAAATAAAAATATAACCATAAATATAGAGTTGCAGCAGAAATAACACTTCATTTCATTAATATCAAAGAATTGAAATATGCTTACATACATAATGGAAATAAACTAGCTTGGGCAATGGTAGCTTATCTCTGAGAAGAGATGTGGTGGCTACATGCCTCTTAACTGTGTTACAATGAGGCTTAAATGTGTATTTATTATTGAGAAACAATGGAAAACCCTAAACATCCAAAAACCTAACCCTGGGAGATGAAACACCAAAACTGTGAGCCTCGTTTGGGTAAATTGGTACATCAACTTCTAGGGGTTGTAACTTTGGCATACGATCTATGTTTGACACACACAATACATAATTAGAAATATCTATTCAAGGATTACAAGTTTCAACTACAAACATGAGTTGAAGACTCATGTTTTCCCGTTTTCGAAAAAGCCGTCACATAGGGCCTTAAAACAACTCCGAAAGTTCAAGACCTGAAAAAATGCCCAAAATAGTAAACTGTGCTACAATTAAGGAAATTGAAAGCTGAAAGAAATAGTGGCGGGGGTCCAAGTGGAATAGGTGGGTGGCCACCAATATCCACTTGGATCATAAAACCATGCAACAGATAAATGTCCCTCTCTTCTAGGTGTGAATGTTTTATACCAAAGGGTAGAAGGGGGTTCAAAGCAACTCTGCTTCATTCACCAAAGGAGGCCTTAAGACCCTCAGCCATATCAACAAGGCATGCAAGGTTTTCACTATCCTCATTACAATCCAAATAAAATAGCACCTTTCCATCCTTGGTACCCTTCCACTTATCCATCATGGCCCACACCTAGACCTCCTTGGCCTTATACTCCTCAATATCCTCTTCATCCTATTAACCCTCCTTTCCAGCCATATCCACCTCAATATTACCAATGGGGAAACCCCTCACAAGGGTGGAGGCCTTAAACAACCCAACCTCCTACTTTGATGCCTCCACGTCAACCGCAACCACAAATCCCTCACCACACCCCACCTAAGCAACCTCAAATTCCTTCTCAACCCAATCCAAACCAAAACAATAAGTAGGCACAACAGTTTTATAGTGGGGAGACATCCTATCGTAATTATGTTGTGGAAACACAAGAGATCAACCTTCGGTCTCGGAAGGTGCTCCCATATAATCACCCACCTTCTCCACCTAGAGATCTTAAAGAAGAGAAGGAAGAGAGTTCCCCTCAAGCTAATGCACCTCCTTACTCGAAAAGTTTGGTCCACCCTAAACAACACACCCCAGAAGAGGATTAACTTCTAGGATAATTGAAGAACTTGTGGGTGATAATACCCCTTCTCCAGGCCATTAAAGATGTTCCCATTTACAACAATATTATCAAGTAAGAGTGTTTCAAAAATCTTGGGAGAAGAAGAAGAGATACCCCCACTATCGATGTTGTTGGAAAATTGTTTGATTTTATGCTTGGGAGGGTAATCTCCTGAAAGTAATTGGATCTTGGTAGCCTAGTAGTGGATGTGCACATTGATGGCATTATGCTCCCTAATACCTTGATTGACCTTGGGGTTGTAATCAATGTGATGACCATGGAAACCATGCTCAATCTCAACCTCCAAGGGGCTTGAGGAAACCATGCTCAACCTCAACCACTACAACAATGTAGCTTGCAAACAGATCCATAGTAGCTCGTGAGGGGGTTATTGAGGATGTAATGGTCTCCATTGACTCAAGGGAGTACCCCACTAATTTCCTTATCCGCTGGTCCAAAACCAAGTTTAATGGTTATCCTCTCATCCTAGGAAGACCTTGGCTAACCACTATTGATGCCTACATTAGTTGCAGGGTTGGGAACATGACTATCAAGAATTGGCATCTAACAAAACAACTTGTTTTTTACCCCCCCCACTCAACCTTCTATTGATCATGACCTGCCCTTATGGTTAGAGGATGAGGAAGAGGAAGAATTTTATCAGGAATACCTCTACCTAGTATGCACACTAGACACTGCTGTAGGAGGGAGGCAACTTGATGAAGATGACCTTATCGACCATGTCTTACTGAATCATCCTCCCACTGCCATGCCAATTGATGAATTTATAAAGGAATCTGAGAGTAATACTTGGACTGATTTGTGCTATGTTGACTCTAGCTTAGAACATACCAAGGTTGTGGAAATTAACCCATCCTGAACTCTAAATATCAACCTCTCTCTCTCAGTCGGGCAAGAAGAAAAATTATGCATTGTGTTGCGGAAACATCTAGATGCTTTTTCTTGGGACTATAAGGAGATGAAAGGTGTGCATCCCTCAGCTTGTACTCATCATATATACATCAAAGAGGAATGAAAGCCTGTGCACCAACCCTAGAGAAGGATGAACCCAACTCTTAAGGACATTGTGAAAGAGGAATTACAAAAGCTACTATATGTAAGGTTCATATACCCAATTTCAGATAGAGAGTGGGTGTCCGCTCTCGTTATAGTCCTAAAGAAAAATGGGAAGTGGATGATCTATGTTGACTACTGAGAATGTAATAAGGCTACAAAGAAGTACCACTTCCCTTTTCCCTTCATTGACCAAGTTCTAGATGGCCTTACAGAGAAGAGATTATTCTCCTTCCTAGATGGATTTAGTGGGTACAACCAAATATAGATAACCATTGAGGACCAAGATAAGACCAAATTCACATGTCCTTGGTATATCTTTTCCTATAGGGTCCTCCCATTCAGTCTTTGTAATGCCCCTGCTACCTTCCAGAGGGTAGTTCTATGTATTTTTGTTGATCTTGTTCATGACACTGTTGAGATATACATGGATGACTTCACTCCTTATGGATGTGACTTCCAGGAAGCTATTTCTAATCTATGCAATGTCTTAAATAAATGCATTGAAATTAATATTTCATGGAGTCTTGATAAATGTAAATTTTTTATGAATGCAGGGACTATCCTTGGCCTTTCCATATCCAAGGAAGGGATACAGGTTGACCCTAAAAAAATTGCCATCATTAAAAGGGTCCCTATCCCTAAAAAGAAAAAATATGTCAGGAGCTTCCTTGGATTAGCTGGGTATTATAGAATGTTCATTAAATACTTCTGTAAATTGGCTTAACCCTTGTTTGGACTACCGCCTAAAGATTCATACTTCTGTTGGAAAAACAACTATCAAGAGGCCTTTCAAGTGCTAAAGAAAAGTTTACCACTGCACCCACCTTTAGAGGTCCCAACTAGGCATTACCTTTCCATATATACAAAGATGCATCAGATAAAGCTATAGGGACAACCTTAGGACAAATGGAAGAAAAATTTCGTTATGCTATCTAATTCATCAATAAGAACCTTTCTAAAGAGCTGAATTATACAGTCACTGAAAAGGAACTCCTAGTTGTGATATACTTTTTTAAGAAGTTTAGGCATTACATCACTCGTTATCAAAATTTTGTCCACACTTATCATGCAACCATTAGGTATTTAGTGAATAAACCTAATTTTAATGCTAGGATAATTAGATAGTTTTTATTATTGCAACAATTTGTTTTGACTATTATTATTAAAGCTGCAAATTCCTTGTCAAGACTAACCTTGCCTGCAGAAAATGAATAAATGGTAGATGATCAACTCCCAAATGAACACCTCTTTGCCATCTCTATGCTCTCTCCTTGGTTTTCTGATATAGCCAACTACTTGGTTGCTAGGAGGTTCCCTCCTAATCTATACTCCAAGGAGAAAAGCAATATTGTTAGGAAAGTTCCCCATTCACTTGGATTGGGGGAAAAATTTCCAAGTTAGGGCCAAATCGGATCTTGAGGAGATATGTGAGGGAATAGGAGGTCTTTCACATCCTTTCAACATGACATGATGGACCTTATGGAGGCCACTTTTCTACTAAGAGGACAACCTTCAAATTTCTATAATTAGGTTACTACTTTCCCACTCTACATTAAGATGCAAGAAGTTACACCACCAGTTGTGATTAATGCCAAAGGATGGGTAAGCCCACACCTAAGGATAAAATTCCCTTACAACCTCAAGTGACTCTAAAGCCATTTGAGAAATGAGGCACGGACTGCATTGGGCCCATTAATCCCCCATCAGGAAAGAAGAAGTATATCGTTGTGTGCACTGATTACCTGACTAAATGGGATGAAACAAAGGCAGTTAAGGGAGCAACTAAGCAGAAGGTGGTTGAGTTTATGAGGGAGAACATCTTCTAAAATTTTGTTTTTCCAAGAGAGTTGGTAACTAATAAAGGGACAAAATTCACCTTAAATTTGATCTAAGAATTCATGAAGCAGCACCACATCAAGAACAATACATCCACAACCTATCACCCTTAGGAAAATGGGAAAGTGGAGGTCACAAACAGAGCATTGAAGAACATTATGACAAAGGTTTTTAGCAGCAATATAAAAAATTGGGAAGGCATACTTGTAGAAGCCACTTGGGCCTACAACACCACTTAGAATACCACCACTAAATCTACTCCATTCGAACTAGTCAATGGGAAGAAGGCCCTGTTATTCATTGAATTTGAATAGAATACCTTAAGGATGGCAGCTCAGTTAGAATTGGACCTCACTATAGCACAATAAGAGAGGTTGCTCCAACTAAATGGCTTAGATGAATTTAGGCTGCAAACTCTCCTGAACACTGAGGTAATCCAACTACAAAGGAAGATTTGGCATGACAGACACATTAGGAAGAGGACTTTTTAAGAAGGTGATTGGGCCTTGTTGTATGATTCCAGATTCAAGGATTTCAAAGGAAACTTAATGACAGATGGTTGGGTCCCTATCTAGTGAAAAGGTGTCATGAGAATGGTTCTTCCCAAATCAGAACAATTTATGAGGAAGGTATGCCCTTGCTTGTTAATTGTTAGAGGTTGAAGTTTTACAAAAGATCTATCTCCAAAGAAGAGTTTATTAATTCAATTAGAAAAGAGTTGAATGTGATTGGGAGGCCCACAACCCTAAGTCTACCAAGATTATGAAAATAATAATAATAGTAATAGTAATAATAATAAGAATAAATAAATGGCCTAGATGAAAACCTCCATGAGGCATATAAGGAAAACTCTAGGGTTGAAAACCATTGTGAGGTAGCCCAAGAGCAAAAACAATAAACAAGGAAAGAAAAAGAGAAGAAAAATAAAGTGAAAATATCCCTAGTTGAAAACCTCCTATAAGGCGCCTAGGGAAGGCATGGAGGTTGAAAACCTCTCCAGAGGCAATATGAATGTCTCAAAAAAAAAGAGAGAAAAGAAAAAGATAATAAGACACAAGGAGGAGTCCTTACATAATTTTTTCTAACATTTATTTTTTGCACGACTCTAGACAATCAAAGGGACAGTGGTTACAAAACAGGGTCCACAATCCATTTCTCCATTTTTCCCAACCATCCCTTCCATTTTCATCCTAATTCATCCACCTTCCTACCTCTCTCCATCATCTAGTAAGCAATTGAACCATATATTTCCTCATTCTTGCAAAGCTACAGGACTGTCCTGAACTACTTCAGGATTGTCCTCAATTGCTACATGAGAAACCTTAAATGCTACAGGAGGGAGATCCACTTGGGAAAATGATCCAAAAGGTCATGTTTTTCCTTGGGAAATGTTGGGAGAGGTCCACCCAAATTCCTTCAAACCTCATCCACTCCATTTAGCCAATTTTATCCTCAAGATTCCACTTCTTCCCATAAAAAAAAAAAAAACATAGAAAAAGGATTCTGCCTTCACCTTTTTATTGTCCACAAACTTTCACCACCTTCTGAAGATTTGTTTCCTGTCCCTAGACCCACCATGATTTTTCCAAGTCCCTAAATTCAATATGAGGTTTTAAGGAGGAACTAAGTGACTGATACAGGAAGGAGATCAATGATGTAGAAACTTGCATAGATACAACAAGACCATGGACTAGAATTTTTTTTGCAGCTCTATAATGAAGATTTGGCCACCCTAAGGCATAAAGAAGCCATTCCTTAGATATAGAGAAGTCACACCATCCTTGAGGAGCAGTTGTAATTTCATATATCCACTCCAACAACAACAGATCGAACATTGGAAAGAGGCATGCATGGAAGAAAGATTTCATCAGTAGATTACATCATGATGCTGTGAAGACCTGTGCATAAGGAAAAGAAAAGGAAGTCATCGCCTCCAAAGATTAGTTTATCAATCATCAAATAAGCAACATCAATGAGGATCAAGCCAGATCTAATATTAGTCGTTGATTAGGGACTTAATCTCAGCAGTTGAATCGTCAACAAGAAAAATATAAAAGGAGGCTTGAGGGTCAATTGGAGATACACCAAGAATGATCAAGAATTCGATTTTTTGGGGTTGGGTTTGCTGAGGAAATCGAGTTAGAGATTAGCTGCAATGAGGGGTAGTTCAGCAAGGGATTTCGATCCAAGGCTAAAGAATACATATCAGAGAGGCAAAAAAGTGTCAGAAGAGGCAGCGCAGAGTCTAGGAGGGTTGACACGAAGGCTAAGGAGGCCAACGCAGAGGACGCAAAATTTGAAGAGGCAAACGGAGATGACGCAGAAAGCCACAAAGGGTTGTAGAGGTTGACACTGGGTTGAAGAGGTTGTGTCGAGGAGGTTATGTGGGACAGACTGAGAGCAGATCAACTGGGAGAGGGTGATGTAATTCCAGAGAGGGTGACGCAGTTTCAGAGGAGTGCTTGGAGCAGCTTTCGATGTCTAGCACAAGGAACAGTCAGAGTCACTTTGGGGTTCTTCATCTGGTTGCTGATTTGTCGAAATATCTGTCTTCGGAGAGAGGTACTACTGCCAAGGATATTCTCTGAAGGGTGAGCCATTTTTGGCACCCTAGTTTTATTCAGAAATTTTCTTAATAATAAAACCCTCATATATGTTGCACAGGTTTTCCCACATTGACTTTTTCTAGGGACAATTGTCCAAAAATAACGATGTCCCTTGTTTTGTCTCAATTTCTTTCAGTTGTTGATCTGTATATCTATGAAGGTTTCATTTCTATTTACTTCAGTGTTTATGCAATTAAATAACTTGTAAATGTAAAGAACAAGTAGAATATAGTAAACTAGAAATTGTAGTAGGGGTTTCTCATGTGTTAGATTCAGGAATTTTCACATTCTCCATCATTGTTTAGTCCATTATTTCATTTTCTCTACTATGTTTTCTCTCTCCCTATAGGTGAATGATCTAGAGTCATGTTTCCATGGTGGACCTCTTAGCAGAATAGCTAAATTTCAAATCATATTACCCTAAATATGTAATACCACTTTATTCAAATTTGTATGGCGAAGCAATTGGAGCCAAAATCACTATACTAAATTTGTTCAAAGGCAATACCAAGGTAGGGTCTAGTACCCAAGAGAATAAAGAAAAACAAGCAAAATTAGAATGGGGAAATCTTATGAATAAGTCCCTTAGTTTCTCAGCTGTCAAAGAAACCAACTATGTTTTCTTAAGCTTTGTAATTTTTTATTGTCTACGCATTTAGTTGTGATTTATTATTTAGCTTTATTATGTTCTATGTTTTGGTTTACTGGCTAAATATTTGGAGAAGTATTGAACTCTTCTAAATCTATTTAAAGGAAGTACTAGCTCTGTGGGGTATTTGCATGAAGAAGTCCTCCCATTTCTTTGTTAGCATGAAGACATTAAGTGTAACAACCCCTAGTTGATTTTCCATGTAAATAACATAAAACTAGGGTCATGGGACACGTATACCAAGATGAATGGTGGAAAAACAATAAAGTGGGAATCACTTGCAGTTTATTAATGGCTATAGAAATTGGAAAAGGCAAAGAGGCAATAAATGGAAATTTAATATCATAAATAAAGGAAAATAGGAGAAAAAGGAGGTGAAGAGACATAAGTATACATGCAAGGGAAACTAGAGAGAAATTGAAGGAAATGGAAAGAAAAAGGAAAAATGAAAGGAAGAGATTAGACATCAATGATAAAAAGGCATCAGAGAAACAAGTTAAAATTTTTTGCTCAACTTGTGTTCAATTCTAGCTTTTTGACTATTTTTGGCTCAACTCTTGTTCATTCTAGCTCTCTTATATTCTTACACACTTAGAGTATTCTTGGAGCATCCTAGCATTAACTTGGACTTGGAAAGAAGAAAGAAAAGGACAAGCAAAGGAATTGTGGTCAACGGAAAAGAAGGTTGGATCAACAGCTACAACAGGGGTTCATTACAGGTAATAGGTTGCATGTGTGATTTCCTTGCTGAAATTTGGATGCACAGTACATGCATGTGGTTATTTAGTTATTTGTTGTCATTGACATGGATATTTTCTTGGATTGGCAGTAGTTTCAAACTTGCCTTGTCATTTCTTGGATAACCATGATGTAGTGGGTTCTCTATCTATATTTTTTTATGAATTTTCAAGTTCCCTAGTGGTTGTGGGTTGGGATAGAATTGCTAGAGCCCTAGAATAGCTTGGGTTCCCTAGAGGCTATGGGTTGAGATGGTAGTTCTTTGGAAGCTCTGTAACAACTTTGGTTCCCTGGAGGTTGTGGGTTGAGATAGTAGTCCCTGGAGCCATAGACAACTTGGGAAGAGATGAATATGGTTTGGTGTTAGTGATTTCTCAACCGGTTAGGTGATATCACAGTGGTTGAGGGTTGAGGTGTTTTGGCCTCTGTAAGCACTGGTTGGTTCTATTTTGGTTTAACCCATATGATCCCACATTCATGCTTGGAATATGGCATGGGGGTGATTGGCTAAAAGAGAGATTTGGTTCAGCCCAATCTATGGTTGGGTGGTACGTGGAAGTCCCTGACTTGGTTGAATTTTGCATATGTTAATATGAGTTATTTTCCTATTGTGATCTATGAGCACGTGTACTAGTTATTGTGTCGATCTTATGGTTTATTTGTCATGGATTCTATTATGGTTATATGCATGGTTATATGAGGTTCTCTTGCTATGAATCATGTTCATCAATGCATGGGCTAACAAGTGTTGTTGTAGCTAGCTTGAGAGGGCATTGAGTCTTCTTGATGATTCTTTGATGAAGTTAAGAAGACCGTGATCAGATATGCATTTATGACCTGTAACTACTATGTTTACCATATGTTTGATGAAATTTCTATCATGCATTAGGCATGTCTTAGACAAGATATAGCTTCAGTGTTGATTGTTTAGACTTGTTATCATCTTATACTTGTTTCTATAAATGGGGTGTTCTATGCGACGGCTTGTAGGCCAACATGGTCCACAAGGCACTGAGGGTCGAAGCCTCCAATGAGGGAGTTGGAGCTTCCTTCCAATAGGAGATGATAAAATTGATCAAGGGGTTGTAGCTCCCTTCCAGTGAGTGTTGGATAATGAGGAGGTTGTAGCCTCATGAGGTGGGAGCCTGCGTGATGGTAAGAGCCTGTGCCAATACAAAATTGTAAGAATAATTTTCTTTACAATAAGAGAAGAAGACATAGATGAAAACAACGATGGTTTTTTCCCACATCGGTTTCCACCTAAAATCTTGGTGTTCATATGTGTTGATGTGTTTCTTATGTGTTATGGTTTATCTACTTTTTACTACTCATGGTTACTACTCAATAAATGGATAATGAAATACTAATGTAATGATTAAAGTTAAACAACTAACGAAAAATTATAAAAAATGGTAATCTAGATATATGCAGGTTTTATTAATTAAAAGCGCATACACACACATATTGTCTGAATAACAATAGCGTACAAAATTCTGAATTTAAAGTTGAAGATAAAGTGAAATAAATATTGATTCACACCCCCCCTCCTCTTAATATTTTTCCTAACATAGCCATCAACGTTTTATAAACATCGAAGTAAAACTCCATTATGGTGCTTTCATAAGAGCACCCTATAGTGATGAGTTGATATTAAAAGGATTTGATCCTAATTTCCCTTTGCTACTTAGGGTCGAGGTGTGTGAACATGATACCTTGCTACAAACATTTTTTTAAATCCTAGTACCATGAATCTTCTTGCTATAAAACACAAGGAATGTCACATGAGTACATATATAGTGCAATCTCTAAGCTTTCTTCTTCTTCATTCTCAGGGTCCAAGCTTTTGTGGAGAGTTTAAACAAGGCATGGATTTTGATGGTTTGTGTAGGCCTAAATTCAAAATCATACTTTTGAATAGAAGTCATCCTATTTCCCCTCTTTTCCTCTGATTATTTTTGCAATACAAATAATCTTACTATAGGATGAGGGACAATCACCTTAACATTACTTTTCAAGATGTATGCCCAAAATTGTTTGACTACCTTGTATACAACATAAGTCTATTTATCAATATTAGGGAAGTTTGATTTAGGACCCTATAATCCCGTACTCATAAATTAAATAGACCTCTCATTCCCTGGTCATATTTTTTGTGAGTATGGATGCCAGGGAGAAGTAAGAGGAAAAAGTGTAAAAACAGAATTCCTTGTCAATGTTCAAGCTGTATAGGGCAAAATCTTGTGCTCTAGCTTATTTTATTCTAGTTAAGGCATCCTTTTCTGTATTATTCCATTTAAATTTTACACCCTTTTTAATCATTTGTTGCAAAGGTATGAAAATCTGTGTGAAGTCTAAAATAAACCTACAAATGAAATTTATCTTCTTGAGGAAGGACTAGAATACTTTTCACTGCTTGTGAAAGGTATTTGTGTTATAGTATTAATTCTTTCAAGATCAACTGAGATTCCCTTCTTAGAGATCATATGTCCTAAAATATTGCCTTCATCCACTACAAAGATACTCTTATTTGGGTTTAATAATATCCCATACCTCCTGCACCTTTCATAGATTTTCTTCAGGTGGTGCAAGTGACCTGACCTGCATTCATGTCATCCAGGAAGACAACCATGCTTTTCCTAAGAGACCCTTTAAGGTTATATCCATGGCATGTTGAAAAGTATCACTAACATTAATTAACCCAAAGGGCATCCTCTTATAAGAGAAAGCCCTCCACTTAGTGTGGAAGGTGGTCTTGATCCCATCTTCTTAGGCGACCAAGACCTAATTATATCTCGAGAATCCATCCAACAAAGAGAACATCTCAAATCCTGACACTTGTTGGAGGATATGCTCCATGAAAAGCACTGGGTAATTATCCTTGTTAGATAACCTATTGAGGTTCCTTGAATCTACGCATAGTCTTATCTCTCTTAACTTTTCCTTTACTAGTACGAGGCTTGAGAACTATCTTGATTGTCTTACTTTAAATATAATCCTAGCATCCATCAACTTCTTGAGTTCCTTTTGTATCAGGAGTTCTAGCATGGGATGAAATTTACATATATTTTGTTAAAATGGTTTGACACCCTCCATGATAGGAATGAAATGTTGAATAATATGGGTATCATGGTTTTCAAGTCATCGTATATCCATGCAAAAACATCTTTATATTTTGTGAACAACTACACATATGACTACTTTTTCGCTAGTGAACAACAGGTACCCGGGTTGAAAAATTTCGAGTCCTTCTCGGTTCCCAAGTTTACTAGTTTTTTCTTAAATGTAGAATCATGGGTCTAAGGATTGATAGATGTTCAAAATTTTGATTCTAGATAAAAGTATTTTTCAAGTGAAATCACCTATTTAGTGATGGAGTTACCCATGTTTTCTTGTTTCTCTTGGTGTTGTTGTGCATCATGCTCCTCACCATCAATGAATGCATTCTTGAACATGTTTGAGTTGGTAATAAATTCAATCAAATGTTGATCATGATTAAACACTCACTAGTTGGTGATGTTATATGGGATCACAAGCTTGAAAAGTGATTCAATAGAAAAATTGTGACAAAATGGGGTAAATCTAGTAACTGCATTTGCCAATGTCTTAGTGGTAGCATACATAGATCGAGGAATGGACATAAATTAAATCCATTAAAGGATGAAATTAACCTCCATACCTCTTGATAGTGTCTTTTTAGATATGAAGGCAAACAATTAATAATATTTCATACCCATCACACAATTATATTCAAGTCACCCATAACTCATAATCACTCTGCGTTGAGATCAATGGCCTTTTTCAGACCAGAAATGAGTGCTTCATATTATGTTGCGTTGTTGGTACATTCAAATTCAAAGTGGTAGGACATCATGGTATTTTGTTTGTATGCGTTGATGAAAATACATTCTGCAATAGATCCATCATGCATCTTAGAGCCATCAAAATACAGAGTCCAATTGTTTGTGTCAGATTATGATCTAATCAAATTCTCGCTATTTACCTTTGAGTTAACACCACTATTATTATTTACATCTAACGTACAAAATTCATTATCACCAGCCTGCGAGAATAGAAGGACACCGGAGTGGATTTTAAATGTGAAGGAGGATGATTGGGTTGAATAACAACTAATGGAGGTTTCAAGAAAATATTTACCCAGTGTAACATTTGCAAAATTGATTAGTTCATTTGTTCCCTCTAGTTGATTCATTGCATACTTCATGTGAGGCTCATTGTTCACCCTTATCTTATTACTCTTTCCTTTGTATGACAACTAGAGGTGTGACCAACCAGTAGAGCAATATCGTTACAGTTTTTGTGACTAATCCTTGCTTAGCAACGACCATAAGTCTTAGGTATGTCCACAACTATGATATCAATCACTTGATGAACCTGGGGATCACAGGATAGTTTGATCAATACACCTTTAAGCTCGCCTATAACTTTTACTTCCATATTGTCGAGTTGAATGAGCTTAATGTTAATATTTTTTTAGGACAACAATAATCTTCTTGCACATAGAATAAGGCATGACATTTGAGAATGCTTTAGAGTCCACCAAACAATATCCTATGTACGTGCATGTTAAGTTTATTAATGTTACCATAAGTATCCCCTATACCTACATGTTCAGAACTAGGCAGTGCATGACATGTGGCCTTGCATTGTTGGTGGTTGTCACCATGCTCTACCCCATGTCCACCTCATTCAATGTTATTTTATTTTTTGGTGACTAGTGGAATGCATACCCTTAACATAGACACAGGGACATCAGAGGTACATCAGAATTTGAACCAATAAACTCATAATATTAACATAACATACCACGCCAAGTAGTCTACACCCTATGGAAAAAAATATAAACTTTCTGGATATGTATAACGATATTTATATTTATGTTAAAAAAATAAATTGATAATATTAAAGAACATTATCACTAATTAAAATACATATTTTAATAATGTTAAAAATAAAAAATAAACAACACTTTTCTAAAATACTTTATCATTGTAAAAATGATGAATTTATTTCAATTAAAAAAATAATCTATGAGTTTTAATTATTATAATATCTATAATATCATTTATACAATTAACTCGGTAATTTAACCTTACACTTTTTATTGTGGCGAGAGGTGCATTCTACAGGTCAGTATGAGGGGGTGTATAATTCCTTCTATGCTCAACCTCAAATTGACACGTTCCTTTTATAATAAAAATAAAATATCCTCTAAATAAAAAAACAATGTCAATTATAATAAACAATAAAAATGAATATCTTTAATTAGTTTTAATTAAAACCATTACAAAGCATCAATAATCAATTAATTTATTTTACCAATTGGGTTTATCTCAAGTGGTTGGAAGGAATGATTGGGGGCCTCTCCACCCAAGTTCAACTCCCACAAGTAACATGATATTTGATGTAATAACTTTGAGCCTATGATGTATTACTCAATAGATTATAAAGAGTATTTGAAAAAATGATATAAATAATAAAATTAAGAAAATTTTATAAACATATAACAGTTATAATAATTATAATGTTTATGTGGGTAGGGCTTCTGCAGTTTCTTGATCCATGTCGAATTCTGGAGTTTCAAAGAAGAAATTTGTTGCAAGAATGGCATCCCAAACCTCTACTTCATATAGTGCCATACTGAAAGTCGGATTTGTTCTCCCGGTTGTTCAGGAAGCTCCGACCCCAATATTATTGTGGATTAAGAAGCTTTGATGATGATTTTTTTTTTTTTATATAAGATAAAGGGTTAGTATGTAGATTTAATGAGTTTTGTCTATGTTTGTTTGATCTACACAAGTGGATCTTTAAATCGTGGAAACCCTTATTGCCATAATATTTGACCATTTATTCTATGGCTTAAGGTTTTGTAGTTATTTCTTTTGATAATGTCAAAGAAAAGCATAATTTTTTTTTTCGACCTTCGTTTTGGGTAGCAATGGCCTTTTTTGCAGCCTTGGATTCCCACTTTTGATCTAGTATCAACATCTATTTCCTCATATCATGTTTGGGTTAGGCTTTTGAATCTTCCCTTGCATTTTTGGAATCTCTCAATGCTATTCTCTATTGAAAATGCACTAGGGAAGTTTTATTGCTTCAGTCCAATAAGAAAATTTTATTATAAAACTACTTATGTACAAATTTGTGTGGAGATGGATTTCAGCAAGGGTTTTCGTTCTAAAATTGATCTGTCGGCTCCATATTATGTGTGGGCTTAGAAGATCGATTATGAGAATGTATCTTTTCATTGTAGAGCATGCTATGAAACTAGGCACATACTCAAAAACTGCCCAAAGCATTTGCAGAACAATAATGCCCAGAAAAATAATCAGAGATCTACATGGTGGGAGGGAGCTTGGTACAACATTACACAGTATATAAGGCAAAAGAATCTCAGGATGAGGGAGAAGCGAAGGAAAATCCATGAAGAAAATTCCGCTAACAAGGACTTTTTGAAGTAATCGACGATTAGTTAGGAAGAAGTGCGTGGCCCAGCTGTCAAATTTAGTAGCAGAGCAAGAACAACGAATTCATATGAAAGATGAATATCTCCCTAAATCCCAAAGTAAAATTGTTGAAAAAGACATTTCTTGGGCAGATAAGGAAGTTATGGAAAGTAACAAAGTTCGTACATTAAAGGGTTCACCAGACACAACAAAAACTGCAGATTGGATTAAAGTTGGAAAGAAAAAGAAAAATATTTCACCAAGAAAAACCATAAGCCAGTCTAAATTAAAGTAACAGAAAAAAATGGAGCGTAAATGCATATTGATTTTAGGAGATTTTTGGAAAAATTTCAATTGGAAATGATTAAATCTTTTTGTTTCATAGGGTAATCATTTGAGGTTTGGATTGAGCCTTTGTGCTTATCTCAAACCAACAAAAAATATTGGCACTATTGAAAAATTGTAACGGTTCTCGTATAGTCTCATGATCTCGTCTCTTCTTTTTAATAAAATTCTCATACTTATTTCGTTGTAAAAAATAATAATCAACTAATTTATGTCAATTTCAACTTCATATGTATCTAGAGAGAAATTATATATGTATGTGTGTATGAGGAATTTCAAAATTATGATTAATAATTGAAAAATTCAAAGTGAGATATAAATAAAATACTTCAATATGCAAGGTTATGTAATATTG